>JBBPDB010032443.1:0-11786 GCA_037974465.1 Brachypetersius altus | reverse complement strand
TGTAGAGCTTCATTTTGACCTGAAAATACGATGTTTGGGAAATTGGGTGAGACGTTATGGATTTGTGTTTACTGTTTCGAGAATACGAGGCATAGATTCAGGAAATGTGTTTAAGCAACCGAGAAAAACTGTAAGCCCAATTAACATCATTGCACAAAACATTAATGTAATGCATCAAGCATGACTGATTACGTAAGACTTTTTAGAAAATGAATTTTTCAGATCAGTGGAGAACATATTCCATTATTTGATGTCTTTAAAGAAATATGCAGATTGTCCAAAGGTAGCAACTTCTGCTCTCATATCCTTAGGCAAGGCAGGTCTAATTATATCACACATATCATCCAATGTGCTTTACTACAATAAAAAGGAATTATAGATTAAGATCTTTGACGTAGTCTTTGTTGCATCAGAAGTTGCAGTCTTGTGTTTTTGTTCTCCTGAAATTATCAGATAAAAAAAAAAATCAGATACAGGGGGTCCTCAGGTTACACCACAGATCAGTGATGTAACCTGAATTTTGGTGTAAGTTGAAACACACCCTCGCTGTAAAATCATAAAAATACAACTAAGCCACAGAAACAAAGTTGAAACAGCATTATGTATTGTCTTCAACACCAAACAAATGTTAAACAACATTATTTTACATAAAATACATACATAAATGTTTATTTACATTATTTATAAGACTGGCAACATTCAACATAGTAGAAACTAAAGCAGTGATCATTGTTTCAGACCAAAAAAACACTTGATTATAAAGTGATTAAAATTGCTTCAAAGCTGCCTTCAAAGCTGTCCCAGAGACCAACAAGACATACAGAAATTAAAAGAGAAAAAACCCTCATCCACTATGTTTCTAATATGTCTTGTTTGATTTTAATGTATGACCAATCATCTTTTTTCAATGTTTTTGTGAGTAGAATAAAATATTTGAAATCATCTACATTCTTATTTGTTGTCCATTCTCCTGATGGACAAAAACACAAAACAAAAAACATATATATGTTAATTCTGTGAAATCTGTGCAACAAATAACTTATTAAAGGTTAGTTTTAGAGTGGAAATCCACTCTACAGTATTGATTTTTTTTATTTCTAGCTTCTTTGGTCTGTGTACCTTTCTGT
This sequence comes from Brachypetersius altus, assembly GCA_037974465.1. Lineage (NCBI taxonomy): Eukaryota > Metazoa > Chordata > Actinopteri > Characiformes > Alestidae > Brachypetersius > Brachypetersius altus. The sequence goes on along the minus strand of JBBPDB010032443.1, from coordinate 10,659 downwards.
AACTCCATGTCAGCAGCACTGTGGCATATCTAGTGTTGGTGTGAATCAAACGTTTGAGAGTCCAAACGCCTTGATATTATTCCAAAGAAAAAGAAAAGAAATAAATGTCTGCTTCCAAGCTTCTAAGTTAGCATTAGTGTAAAGTTCTGTTGCATGCTCTTACAGGTCTGGACCTGGATCCAGCATGAAGAATCACTGTATTCTTTCACCAGCCTTTCAAGAAGAAGCCTGTGTGTCTTGGCAAATCAATGGTGATGGTAAACCTCTTCAGTGAAGAATGTTCTGGGTTATCTAATACTTTTTGTGTTTTAAATACAAAATAAACAGATGTAAAATGTCACCAGTACAATAGAAATAAACAATTTCAATAATCTGATTGTCAATTAATTAATTTCTTATAAGCAAAGCAAAAAAAAAATAAAATTGTTTTTGTTTTATATATCCAAAATAAATGATAATGATGGACTGTTGGACTTAAATGCCTTTGTACAGTGTTGCAGTATTTAACTACAATTTGTGTCAGATGCAGCAATAGCATTAAATGACTCTCTTCACTACATTAAAAGCTGCTTGATTAGTTTAATCTAGAAGTATATTGAGAAAAAGAATAGACAGACTGTTTGCCCATAAATGAGATGAGAGTTGAACTTTTGATTGAATAAATCTGTGCAAGAGTCCCACTAGACCTTCGCAATAACAACCTTTATTTAGTCAGAAAACAGATCATTTGTTGGCACAAAAACGCTTGTCACACAAAGGTGTGGCACCAAGTTAACCTTATTAGTCATAAGAGAAATGACCAAGATTTATCTCAGTGGATTCTAACTAAAGGAAACACAAAATGTTCATTGCAAGACCGTCTTATTTCTGGTATTCATTTCAAAATAAACCATTTTCTCTCATCTTCAATATCATGAGATAAAAAGGCTGCTCATCTTGATAAAAAGCATAAATGTTGAAAAAAAATCATGCATTACATTTTGAATATCACATTTCTTCCCATAAATATATTAGGCAGCAACTGGAAAATGTGCAAACAAAGCAGGAAACATTTATCAAGTTCTGTATAATATAAATAATATGAACAAATGTTGTGCAAATTACACCAAGACATGCCTCTCTTTAAAAGAAAAACCTCCATGCAAACAGTAAGAGATAAAAGGTCTTCCAAAAACTTTCAGGAACATTCTTAAACAACACAAAGGGTTACAAAGCCATCGCAAACACAGGGTTACAAAGCCATTGTAATTGTTATTACAGACAGTTTAATAATATGCAAACTGAAAATGAATGGCAACACAGCTATTTGTCTCTTCACAGGGGTATTAAGTACAATTGATCTCAGACTAAGGATAAGGAAGGTAAGGGAGAAGCCAGCAGTCAAGTATATTGTTACACGACCATTTTCCAGCCTTTCCCTCCCATAACACAGTATATTTGCCTTAACAATTTATGCTTACAAATACATAGTTTTGTTAATATGTATTATATTAAATTACACCTGCTATTTAATAACACAACTGATTTTTGAGCTAGGCCCCTTACTTCCAGTAAAGGCTAATTTAAATGCTTCAGCAGACCAAGACATTTTGGACAACACCGCGCTTCCAATTTGTGGACACAGTTTGGGGAAGAAACTTTTCTATTCCAATATGACTGTGTCCCAGTGCACAAAGCAAGCTCCATGAAGACATGATTGGATGAAAGTGAAAGTGACCATTTTTGTCATATGTGAACACCCCACATCAAACGAAATTCTACCTCTGCATTTAACTCATTCACCAAGTGAAGCAGTGGGCAGCCAGGAACACGGCGCCCGGGAGCAGTGTGTGGGGACGGTACCATGCTCAGGGTACCTCAGAGGTGCCTAGCGGTCTTGGGAATCAAACCTGTGACTTCCTGATCACAGGGCGAACGCCCTAACCACTAGTTCAGTGTGGAAGAACTTGACTGGCCGCACAGAGCTCTGACCTCATAAATGCTTTACAGAATGAATGGGCACACATTCCCACAGAAGCTCCAAAATATTATGGAACTCCTTCTAAGCAGAATGGAAGCTGTTATAGCTGCAATGGGGAACCAACTCCATATTAAAGTCTATATATTTGAATGCAGTGTCCCTAAAGTCCCTGTTGGTGGAATGGTCAGGCATCCCAATACTTTTGTCCGCATAGTGTATATATACGCTTCACCCGTCACCTAAGCCACTGACGAACACACGCCCTTTGGGAGACTGACCGAGTTCGGATGTCTATTTCAGTGTTAAGTGTTTCTCTCCTCCTGCTGAAAGTGAGCCTTGTGCCCCTGAGGATTTTCCTGCAAGCAACCCTGTTAATAAATAAAGGACTTCAGGACCCTCCACGTTTCCCTGCTGCTCTCCCAACACTACTTTGCACTCCAGCACTACACACTCTGCAGAGGAGGGGCACAAAAAAAATTCTAGACTGACTGCGACTAACCGGCTACTTTTAACTCATTTGTCTAAATGGCTCTTTTAAGGTCTGATTCCCTGTAATTGTTGTTTTATTGGATACAGGGAGGATATGACATACGAAACACAATTGCAGTCCTGATAATTACAGTGAAATCTGATCATTAATGGAGGCTTAATTGATAGATTACCGTAATAGATAAATGTGATAAGGGATTAAGCGTGAACATCTGTTTGATTCAGTGCTCAATTATTGCAATTACTCAGATAAATTGAGAGAGATGAATGGTTTGTCAGACATAAAGGGAAATTGGGCTTTAAGTGAACCACAAGCAATAGATTACATTAAAAGGTATAATGCCATTGTAGCTATCACGCTTACAAACAAGTCTAGGCACGATGTGCATGGCAATATAAATGCATGCAGAGGCATTTTAAAATGGGCATACACGAACTCTAGCGCTAGTATTAACTTGCCAGCACCACACACAAAGGATACAGTTGTAATCTTTATGATTAGTTAATTCTGTCATAACTTTGACAGCTACAATCCTGTTTCTTTTGTTTCCTGTTTTTCTTCATCCTTCTCTCTTCTCTTTCTTAAAGTATGACATACGGTTATGAAATTAAGAAGTTTGTATGTTAGTAGGAATATACTATATTTTACCATTTAGCCTACATAAGGGAAATGGATAAAGGTAGTCTAGATGCATACATAAATATATTTTAATGGATTTTCAAAATACTTTTAATCCACTGATCCTTTAAAGTGTTCTCGTATGATGTGATATTCGTTTTCAGTTTAGCTCATTCACAATTAAATATACCTTTATGTGATTATAAATAACTATGAAATGAAGCAGCAAATTTAGTGGTTTAACAGCTAACAAAAACATTTGTTCTTTTAGGGCTATATTTATTAGCCAATATAGCCAACCTTTCATTTCTAACTCTTGTATCAGTCTCATATTCATGGAATCTGTCATGTGATAGTGATAGTGTGATAGTGTCCAATTTTGTCCAAAGCAATCAAGCGAGTTGTCCACAGAGACATGGACCCTTCATGAGAGCCCATAGGTCTTCTATCATTTGGCCTTCCTAGAACCCTTTGCTGACTAGTCTGTGTCTGGTCCAGTTGGAGTTGTGGGATGCAGTGTTGTCTTGCATCAGTATCATGGTCCACTGCATGAGGAAGGTGGCCTCCAGAAACTGCCATAAATTTTGCCAGTTCGTTTTTCACTCCATCCTCCTCTTGAAATGACCCAACCAATGCACTGTTGATAATAGCAGCCCATTTCATCATCCCACTCCAACCTTGCTGGAAATTCAGTCGAACTCCAGCATGATGGCCATTAGCAGTCCAGCCAGAGGCCCATCCATCAGCTCCATCCAGTGTCACTCTCATCTCATCTGTCCAAAAACCTTTGAAAAATCAGTTTTTATGTATTATTTTGCCCCTTCTTCACAATTGTGTTTGTCTTTTTCATCTAAGGGAGGCTGCTTTTTGACCTTACCAATCATCTGGAGCGCTTTGTACTTCCAGGAGTCCAGGAAGGTTGTAGTTCTGGAAGATGATTGCATATAAAGGTGAAGGTTTCCTGGAAACTTTTTCTTTCATTCTCCTCAAGCACCTTTAAATTTGCATATTTATTCTCTGTGCATTTTTAACGAAGTCAGAGACATCTTTTGAGTTACATTTGCTATATTGATATTACATATTAAAGTAATTGTCACGGTCTGGCCAGTGGTGGGCTAACGCCACTGCTTTTTTGTTCTGTTTATCCCTGTTGTGTTTTCTTTGAGGTCTCCCCGTATGTGTCTTGTGTTCTCAGTTGTTGTTATGCTTTGTTTACTTTCTGGCCCCGTGTTTCATGTCCGTGTGTTCTGTTCCCCTGTAACACGTGCCCGGTTCCCCAGGTGTGTCCCATTGTGTTAATCAGCCCCCACCTGTGTCGTATGTACGTCTGTGTATTTAAACCCCACGTTTAGTTCTGTCCCCTGTCGGTTCTTCGTCTTTATTGAGCTTATGTTTTGCCCTGTCTCCCTCACGTCTGAAACCTACAGTCTTTATCGTGAGCCCCCGTGCTCTTTTGCTTTCTTGTTTGAATAAACACCACGTCATCATGGAGTTCTGGTTTCCAGCTCATGATTTCCAAGATAGCTCTCGGTGATAGTAATCATATTAAAAAACTGATTTGAGGTGAGAATACAGTACTAGAAATCTTTTAAAATATATTCAAACCAAATTAAATGTAATGTCATAGTTTTGCATGCCTAAAAACGTCTTCTCTGGGTCTGCAGCATGTGGGGAAAATATTAGCCAATAATATTGTGTTTCACCTCCACCTCTCACTCATCTAATACCAAGTGAAAGTGCTTAGCTTGCTCTGCCTGATTCCAAATCTCACTCAGAAACATGGTATGGAATAAAAATGCATTATGGTTTCAAATTGATTTTTATGCCAAATATGAAGGTATAAAGCAATAAAGGCTATGTGTGTTCGTAATGTGGCACGGCCGCCACTACACTTGAGCTGTCCTGGTGATTAGAAAGGTCTTGGCACAGAGTGAAGCAATTTCTGAAGCAATTTGAATGTTTGAATTGCTTTTGGGAGCATTATTGTTTTGAAATATTTGGGAAAAAGACAACGAAACGGTTTCCCACCGAACCCAATACAAATTCCCTGCCCTATAGGCAACCATGTAGAGCAATCAGACTTAATTCGCTCTACGTGCCGAATTTGGCTACAAGCTGCAGCCTTAGGCCTTCGTTGGAGAGCATGAAAGCAGTGGCTTAGTCTGTTTGCACAAAATGTAAAAGGGATATCCAGACATGGAAAAGCTCTCAGTTCTTTGTGAGGGTGCATGTCTGTTGTAACTGTAGGCATGTTGTAAAATTCATTCATTGTAAGCGGTGCAGGCACTGAGGCGGAGGAAGAGGTAATTCATTCATTCATTCATCAAAGGGATGGATGGATGGATGGACTTCCTCTTGAAATGGCCCATTTTCTCCAGCTGAATGGAGGTGCCTGCTGTTTCACACAGCATATGGAATGCATGCTGAGTTCACAGTGAGATCACTGAGGTCAAGCCTTTTTTTCCCCCTTCCCAAATGGGTGAAAAATGCAGATCCCTCTATAGAGTTCACAATTAGTGCAGCAGAGCTGTGCAGCAGAGAGGGTTATGTTTGTGGTATGCTCTTGACATGTGGTCTGGGCTTCAGCTGCCAGTTTAAATGCATAACGGTCCGAACAGCATATCCAGATGTGACGGAATGGCAAACAGCTTGGAACCGAGCGGCATTCTTAGGGAAGTTCCCAAGATTACTCGAGCCCTTTTCAACTCTGCCCACTCCCTTATTCTCCTGCCCGTTTCAAGTTTCTCCTTATTACACGAGTAATTAGAGATAAATTATAGACAAGTCTGTGTGGTACACAATACCAAAGTGATGTAACCACCAATCCCCTTACAAGTTCAGAGTTATTGCTTTTGTTGGTTTGTTTTTTCTGTACTGACAACTGTTTTCACTTTGTTCTGATGTCAGAATATGACAAAAACATGGCAAAGATGCAAAGGATGGATCAGACTAAACATCACTGGGAAATTGCGACTGCTGCAGCTAGGCCCTCTGTTTATACGGTTTACTTTGTGTGTTGCAGTTTCACAGTGTCCAGAAAAAGGCCCTGAGATAGAACTGCTGTTGAAACCCTATTAGACTGCCACTGGGATTCACAGTGAGTGATTTATGTAGAACTAAAAGTTCTAGAGTTTAATTTCTCATGAAATCGGTCTCAACTATTTAAAAATTAACCAACGGAAGAGCAAGCCCGGTGGATCCACATAGATGCTACGTGAGAAAAATGTTTTGGATGATTTTCATTGGGCCTTTTAAGATTTTAAACCTTTTGCATATATACATAATTTAACAACATTGGGTATTACTACAGTGCTTGAAAGGTTTAATTACAGGAAGCGTTAACAGTTCCTTTAAAAGATAGAAAAATGGCTAAAAATAGCTCATTTTTATTTCTATCATGGTTTTGTTTGTCTGAGGGTTAGTTTCTCTTAGGAAACTTTCGGGATTTTTTCAGTTGTATGCTGCCTGGCTACCTGCACATCCATGGGAACGCACTTTTGTGTTTTCTCTGCACGCCATGACTGTGATTTCCAAAGGGTGACATTTTCTTTCGATTCAAAAAAGATTCCTGAAGTTCATGGCATTGTGTCGGTGTAGTAGTAGTCAGGGTTAGGATTTGGGTTCAATGTTCTGACACATATTGTTTTATTTTTGTTGGCAGTCCTTTTTTTACAATAATTATATGTGGTTGGGTGTCAAAGGCCCCTTTCTGTCAACATAGGCAGTTCTTGGCCCAAGTCAGGAAAGAAATCCACTGCACACACAAAGACAGGTCAACAATTTTTTTTTTATAATCATCAGAATCCACAACACACTTTTCTAAACCAGCTTTCGTGCTGATTTCAGATCTGCTTTCAGTCACATCGACATTTTGAATTATGAGTAATATTAGATTTGCAATAGACTTGCATGGGGTTTTTATTAAACCCCAGGCACCAATCAGGTAAGTGTTTCAACATTTTCAGTGTGAAGTCAGACAGGCCACACTGTGGCATAGATATAATGATCAGTGTCAGTCAGCTCCCACTGTTTCTTCAGAAATGCTCAGCATATGATTATTATATGATCATTATACCAACTATTATGCAGTATAGAACTAGCTTCATCACAAAAACTGTACGTGCAGGAAAAACTAAACACTGATCAGCATTAAAAACACTACAAAACCCACATAAACATATCTCTGATGATTTTGACCTGTGTTATCAATTGACTGCAAAAATGTGAGCCTTGTCTGAGCCAGCGTGTCATTGATGTGATTGTTAGGAAACTTCACTCAGATGGTCTGGAAGTCTACGGAGCGTGTTGGCGTTGGCCAAGCGACAGATGGAAAGGGCAAGTTCATCACTGTGGCCTTTTTTGAACCAGCCGGCAACATCACCAACCCCGGCTATTTCCAGGACAACGTGAAACCTGCTGGAAAATGAGCACATACCAACATGACCTTGCTCTACTACTAAAAGCTGCTAGGCAGCACAGAGGAGAGCCACATGCCTGGGGTTTACGTCTGAAGCCCAGCTACACTTTTTATTGTGGAATGTTGTACATTTATCTCTTTATTTAAAATTATTGGTGGTGGGATTCATTCCAGTTACCAATGAGTGACCCCACACTTCTAAACTGAGCTATCCCTGCTCCGTCTCCCAAAATGCATTGTTTTGCAGCTTTTATAGGCACGTTAGGAGAAATCGTAATTATACCTAGATTTACAATCGTTTACTAATGTCAAAATAGTGATTTTAGATTTGATATTTGTATAGCATTTGTTCATGGTCATTGCCAAATTACTTTGCCACTCAAGGTTTTGCAATCAGTGGCTCAAAACAGTTTCTAATAACGCTAGTCAACACTTGCTTGTAGAAGGAGCATGTTTAGCTCAATTGCTACAGATTTAAACTGAACTTGGGAGCCATATTAACAAAATATAACTTTTTATGTTTCTTTATGAGCTGTGATGGTTACAATACTTAAGAAAAGGGATTAAATAATGGTGTTTTACAGGGATATTGTTATTAATATTATTGTGGGTTACATTTATTCATCTAATGTTATAATGAAAGAAAATATTAAATGTCGGCAAGTAAAGAAACCATTCTAGACTTTTTGTCTCTTATGTAAATAAGGCAGTTTGTTTAAAACCCTGACTTTTAATTAATTTGTTCTATTTTATTTACAAAAGACCAGCACAGCGCAGACCAAGCCTCATACTTTCCCTAAAATATCAGCAGAGGGCAACAACCAGCTCCTACAGATACAAAGGTTTTGTAATAGTCATGGGCAGATTTCTTGGTCTGTTGAAGCATTATGCCCTGGAAGTAACCTGAAAAACAGGTGTGTCCCAATACTTTTGTCTGTATAGAACTTGGCACACATGATTGCAATCATTCTGCTCGACTGATTAATTATGCTATTAATCTAATGAAGAAACATGCAGGCAGACTGCAATGTGTTATAAACATATCGCCCAATTCCAATGATATATCCAACAAAAGGCAAAAGTCTATATCTGTGGTCACCAAGCCAGTTTCTGGAGTCCTTCCCTCAAAGCATTAGGATTGAGCTTCACTGAAGGTAAGGGCCACCTGAATGCAATAATTAAGAGGTATGTCCCAAAACGTATGGCCATGTAGCGTATGTTATCTCTATACAATATGCATGCGCACTCAACGTGGACAGTTTCAGTTGTCAAACAACCCTTGGCTTCTATATCTCAATTTATCCTGACCCTCTCTTCAGACACACTGCACACCTACTGTGTCACCCAACAGGAGGACCAGTGACATGATGCTGATTTTACTTTGCATGTCCAATTTCTTCTTGAAAAAGTTTTAATAAATGTCTCAAACAGGAAATTACATAGAGTCTATGAAGACTATCTGTAAATGTTCTAAAGTAAATATATTCAATAACTAAAAGACATTCTTCCATAACAGCTACCTTGGGATAATTGTGTAACTGTGAATTAGTCTTAAACAAACAACAAATTAAACAGAATTAGCTACTGTGCTTTAAACTACATATAGTTTAAAAGTAGCCAATCTGAGAACTCCTTGCTGCTGATTGGCTGCTGCCCTGTGACGAGTGTGTGGCAGCTGTAAACCGGAATTTCACCCTTGGAGCTTCTGGAATGTTCTCGTGTTTTTCGTTTTGTTCTTCTTATTACTGTACATTAAATTAAATTACTACTGTTTTTACCCTTCTTATACCAAAGAAAACGAGCATGTATTCATTCAATTTTATTTTATTTTATTTATGTATTCATCACAAAACAGAATGTACAGTGTTTATAGGGGTAATATCGGTATTTTACCGATAGTACCAAAAACATTTATAGTTAATTTTTATATGGAAATGTAGCATTAATTTACATTAATGTTTGTTACAGAATTAGTAAATTATCCTTAGCTTATTAATTTACCACTGAAATGCATGAAAAATTAAACATAACTACAAAAAATACTGTGACGTCCGGGCCTCGTCCGCCACACCCTCTCGTTCTCATGCAGGGTTTTTTATGTATGGGCGTGGTGTTTAGAGATGTGCACCCCCAAAAACCTGGTGTTTTTACTGTCTCTACCACAGAGTTGGTGATGCTGAATGCTGATTTCAGGAAAAAAAAGCTTCATCTAAACACCAATCAGTTCTGTCCACATTCAGAGATGATGGTGGTGGACTTAAAGCATGATGATCATCTGGCTCAGAGATGTGTTCAAGATGTCTGTGAAGATGTCCGCCAGTTAATCAGCACATTCTCAGAGCTTACATTTACATTAATATAGACGCTTTTCCAAAAGCAACTACAGGGGGCAGTTTCCCTGGAGCAAGGTAGGTTTAAGGTAGGATTCTAACCCTTGACCTCTTGGGCCGGAGGAAAGTATCCTACCCACTGAGCTACCTCCACCCACCGCAATCAAAAACTGTATTGTTTTTGTGGGTTAAAGATGTTTTTTTGTGGGTTAAAGTTCGTCTCACAACAGCTGTAGGCAGACAGACGACCTGGTCGGTGGTGGGAGGAATGGTTTTCCTCACAGGCATGTTGTTCAGTGCATAGAACTCATGCAGTTTTTCAGTCAATATTGCATAAAGGTTTACATTATGTACATGTAAAATGCTTTTGGTAATGGAATAGGATGTGATATTGTATAACATTCCTGGTCAACAAACACAGCAGTTGCACACCCTACCCCATCCCCAGCCAAAAAACATGAATCACTTAAGCGAGCTCGCCCAGTGTGACCTGGTCTCTTGGGTCACAATTGCTGATTGGGAGGGTGTCCACAAGGACGGCGAGCCAGCCGGGCACGGGACCGCTCCAGGAGTCCAGCAGCTGACGTATCCCCATCATCCAGCGGGCCCAGAATTCCTGGCGTGAGGCGGGAGACATGAAACACAGATGGAGACCCATGACAGCAAAACTATTACAATTAGCGCAGTTTATAGTAGTCCAACTGTGTGTGTCTGGAAATGTGAAAACAACCTTTTCTCCATGCTGTATATCCAGAACAACAGTTGAAGCCTGAGTGTGTGTGTGTGTGTGTGTGTGTGTGTGTGTGTGTGTGTGTGTGTGTGTGTGTGTGTGTGTGTGTGTGTG
>JBBPDB010032433.1:0-11787 GCA_037974465.1 Brachypetersius altus | reverse complement strand
GTGTGGGTGTGGGTGTGTGTGTGTGTGTGTGTGTGTATTGGTGTGTGTGTGTGTGTGTGTGTGTGTGTGTGTGTGTGTGTGAGTGCAGTTTCTATGGGCTGTATTCCAGCAGCTTCACTCCTGATTCAGTTTCTAATGGATGAAATCACATACACACGCACATGCACGCGCACACACACACACACACATACTCTGCTCTTAACATCACTGTTTTTATTGTTGCAGGTGTAAAATAATGCAGTTTAACATTTCCAAGGTAGAATAAATGATTTATATGTATTATTTTTACATGTTTTGTTTGGAATTTTGAATCCAGTGTTGGTCAATAGTGTATAAAACAATAGTGTGACCAGCACATTTTACACACACACACACACACACACACACACACACACACACTACAAAAGCAATAACCAGAAAGAAAAATGGTCTCTTATTTTTTTCCATGGCTGGCTAAGGGTTGCATGGCTCATTAGGAAACTGTGAGATTCTGCATGTACAAAACAAGTGAAATGTGAAGATTCGAGTAGGATTTCATTTGCTGTCTTCTCGCACAAACACAAAACACCAGATGAGTCACGCCGTCGCTCCTTGCAATAGGAGCTGATGCTTGTGGTGTAATTGAGAAAGTGTGTCTCTAGAGTTATGACAATTGTCTCTAAGCAAAACAGTTTGGGCTGGCCTTTGATATTCACTTGTGAAATTCCCACTGGTGCTGTCCCGTCTCTGAGCTGCCAGAGGGGCTTCGGTAGCCCATCCCCGACTGACAAACGTGGCCAAAGTGAGTGAATTTGGGTTCGGTTGCCAGTTTGGCACGAAACGGTGCTGGTTCAGTTTCTGCTTCATTGTTTTCTCACACGACAGCTTTATTAACCCGTGTCCACTCAGCGATCGCCACCAGGAGACCTTTCATTAGACCCCTCATATGAAATTTGGCAGCAAAATAAGACACATCCCATGGTAACTGATGACAGCATAGCTTTTTGATTAGACGCGGTCCAGGGAGACAATTGGTATCCGAGCCAATTCTAAGGTATTTGTGACTCGCTTAATTTTATGAGCTGGCGGTGTGTAAGCAGGAGCAGTCAGGATGAACTGAAAGTCTCCGGACCCTGGGGTAAAGTAGCACATGCGCAATGCAATGTTTTTTTCCAACCGTTTCTGAATACAGTGTCAACACCTTCCATACTTCCTTCCTTAAGCACCATTTGAATGTTTTCTTTTAGTTGATCTTTGGCCAAATGGCTGATATTGTTGAGTGCATGCAGAGACAAGCTGAAGAAGCAGTGAATTATTTTTCTGGAGGTGCTTGGACGACTCTCTGAAAGCAAAAAACATGCTCCAAGTTAGCTGAAAGCCAGACTACGCTTTGAGCGGAGCGAGCTAAAGCAGTGCTGATTCTGATGCTTGGTGGTCACACGTGGCAAACATTAAAAGGGAAGGACAGGGATTGTATAGCACAGAGTCAGCCCCTTCGACTGCAGACTTAGTAAACAGACTAAATTATTCAGAAAAACTGTTTGTTAGTTCTGTGGTTCAGAGAACTGATGACTCTCTGGAGCGCTAATTGTGTTAATTGTCCTAAACAAGTGATCTTCTAAATGAACATCAATTTATCATAATATTTTTACCCCAAAATTCTATGGTCAGGTGTTAATTCTAAGAGTCTATGGTACATGTATACCTAGTATAGCTAGACAAACACAATCAAAGTTTCATTACAGCAACTTCACTTAAAAATAACATTTCAAAATATTTGTGAACAGACCTGTAAGACTGGTTTCCCAGACCCACTTGAATTTTAAAACAATTCTCAGGTAAATACCAGAGATGTTCACAAGTCATTTTTACAGAGTCCAAGTCAAGTCTCAAGTCTTTGAGTGGCGATGTTCACAAACGGTGACTCTAAATGTGGGATGTTTGAGCTGTAAATGTTGAGCTCTAAATGTTTACAAGATCTGCTAATTGGCCACGCCCTGCGATTACAATTGACTGGGACTGAGTGCTGTGATCTGCCCTCACCAACATGGAGAATTTGCCTTAAATGATCTTAAATCTAAATGTTAAATATGAAAAATATATCTCTGTCTCTAAATGTGAAACTCCACTGTTAGATAAGGCTCGGTGACCCCTTTCCAACAACCCCTTGAAAACCGTTCATCTCGGACAAAAGTAATGGGACAACGGGGTGAGGTGAACGGATTTCAGGTCGTTGGAAAGAGTGCGAGATATAAATAAATAATTCCATGAAATGAACATTGTTTACGCGTTATGACTCACAAGTCACAGCACCAGAGTCCAAGTCAAGTCTCAGACTCAAGACGCCATCTCTGGTGAATACCATTCATGCTACAGTTTAGTTCTTAACCTGTGTCCATGAATTAGAGGCATTAGAATCTGGAGGATAGTGTTATTGTGGCATATTTCCTTTCTCTTCAGTTTAGCCCTTTAATCATGCTTGGAATTTTGGTCTGAGCACAAGAGCAGCTGGAGTACTTTCTGGCCCGAACCAACAGCATTGCGTTATTGGATAACTCAACACAAGCTTGACAATATTTTGTCCAACCCCAACTCAAACCACATTAAGTTTTGATTCCGAAAATGACCTAATCTTTAGGAAATTGTGTCCGAAACTGACCCGTGCTGGCCCATCATCACCCAACATGCTAAATAAAACCTGACATGAGGGTGCCAGTGAAACAGCAACCATAAATGCTGTCAATAGATCATGGACAAAAAATAATATATAGTAGTATGATGTAATCAAAATTCCAAATCAAGTCCCAAGTCAGTGAAGGCAGGTCCTGAGTAGGTTCAGGCAAGTTTCACGTCCAGTAAATACGGCCACGTCATCTTCTAAATGAACAGACTTTGATTGTTTTGTTATTTTTTACCCTTCCAAAATAAGGTAAGTGTGTATGGTTTGTTATTATTATTATTATTATAACCTTTATTTAACCAGTTTAGTCTCATTATAGAATTGAGATATAGGTATAAAATTCCCTTTTACGAAAGACCTGGCCAAGACCGCAGAACAAATGATTTCATATAAATTAATAAACATGAAAAAACATACAACAATTACAAAACAGACACAAAAAGGCCGGATACGGCTCTTTTGAAATGTTTTATGGTCCGATCCAAGTACAGAAATGGCCAAATTGGGACTTGTCAGAAAATGGGTGTGTTTAAAAAAAAAAGCAGAGCAGAGCTGGCAGTAACGAAAGAGAATCCGATCACACACACACATACACACACACACACACAGCGAGGGGAAAATCTTTGTAGTTTTAGCTCAATGATGTATCTACTCTAACAACTTTAACTTTAACGGTCAGAGTTCTCGTTCAGAACCAGACAGCGTTAAACGTTTGATGGCCATTGAACCCCCAGTGAAATTCTGTGGCCCCCGAACCCCCAGTGACTTTTATGTCTGGCCCACTTGCTACTGAAGTTGAATAACCCTGAACTAGACCAACACAATCTAAGAGTTTCATAAAAAATAACATTTCAAAAGACTAGTGAACTTTATAGCTGCCTTATAGAGTATTGAGCCCTCTGTGCCCCCACTTAACCCTTTATAGAATTTCTCAGGTTGCAAGATGATGAAAAACTATCCGTTTATCTTGCTAGCCTTAAATGCACTGAAATAAATAATAATTGCAAATATACTGAATCTTTTCCAACGATCTTAACTAGCTGAACAATGATGTAAAACAAAAGTGAACTTCAGGCTTATTCGAACTACAGGATTGCGTAGAAATCATGAGGGGTTAAGTTATAAATCAACCAGAGTAACAGAGGAGTCTATTAGCTTATTAATACTCATTTGAATTTGACTGGTTTGTAGCTATAGCTTAAGGACGCAAACGTGTGTTTTTCTCATTTGTCCTCCAACATAAACAAAGTGCAGCAATATTTAGTGGTAAAACAGTGTGATAATAAATCAGTTGATTTGGATTTGTCAGAAAACTGGTTCAGTAAATTGAATTGAACTCTTGAGGCTCAAGTCCAATTCTAAGTCTCTGGTGTTCCAGTCTGTCTTTCCATTTTATTGAGTCAAGGCAGTTTACACAAAAAAAAAAAAAAAAAAAAAAAAAAAATTGCTTCCTATTCTTATTTTCTGGCAATGCTTCTGTTGACATTTCAGAAAGGAAATCAAACATCTGATATCACAATACCCTAATATAATATAATATAATATAATGTAATAGATAGATAGACAGACAGACAAATAACCTTTATTGTCCTTGGTGGAAATTTGTCTTCGCTGTCCAATACACCACAGAGCAGACCTCACAAACATGATATGTACAAAAATACACACAACAGAAATAAGAATAACATCACAATAACAAAAACACCACCAATAATGACAGTAATAATATAATATAACAATAATAATATAATATAATATAATATAAATCCCTGCTTTGCGCCCGTAGACCCCGGGATAGATTCCTGTACCCGCAGCCCCAATAAGGATTAAGCGGTCACAGAAAATGAATGAATGAATGACTAGTAAAATATAATGTAATACGCAAATGTTGAATATCATCAATACCACCCACCATCAAGACTGTCTGCTCACTGCTACCTGAGTGGAGCATTAAATCTGCCGTGATCAATATGTCTCATGCTCTACCCCCATCCAAGCATCCACACCTGCAGACCATTCGCTAGTTATTAATGTCGAAAAGATGATTCTGGGGGCCATAATCTCGTGACAAATGACCTGAATGAAATGTTAGCGCACCGGGACGGCCAGGCTGCTATGTCTTCCTGAATGGTGCGCTTGTTTTGACAGACGAGAACATTTCAAGAGAACTGAATACGAGTGTCAGGACTCCCATAAAAGTCGTTTGGCTCACCAGATCGTTCATGAAGACGTTTCGCTGCAAATTACCCTTTACTGTCAAAGGCTTCTAATTGTTTCAGCATGGGCCAGCTCTTCAGAGACACTCGCGCATGTGCGACTCGCTCTCCATAATTCAACCACTTTCTCGTTGTTTTCCCGTTCCCGTATTAGTAACAGGCGATCAGACGGACAGATTCGGTAGCTCAGTGACCGAGACCCGCGGGAGTTTGAAAATTTCTTGAGGTTTTAATATTTATGTCTTCATCGGAATGAGAGGGCTCCTCCTCTCTGTGTTTTGAAAAGAGTCTCGGTTTGATGAAGAAGGCTTTAAACCTTTTTAAGTGTCCCACTTTGCATCAAAACGGTTCCTATGCTGCACAAAAATGTGATCTGCTGACACAAATGGGACACACTGGCATGATTTTAAACGGCTTTCCACTTTTAAAAGAAGCAATTTAAGCCTGAGTAAAAGACCTCTGTGCTTCAATTGTAGCAACCAATCTAAAAACAGTTTTTTGAATATTTCTGCATAATCTTGTCGCTGAGATGTAAACAGTCTTTCAGAATTTCAGAATTTGGTTTCACTATAGAGAAACGTACAGACTTTTTGACAGAAATGGTGAATGGAACCAGTTAATTTACCTACCAAAATGACCAGTGAACCTACATAAGATTCTACATACTGTGTTGTTTATGCTAAATCAATGGAAAATACATTTTACACCAAAATGTTATTTCAGAACTACTGTAAAACAATGTCTCAAACATATTTTGATGTAGCTGTTTTTGATGTAGCAGATTATTTCACGTTAAAACACACTGCACTCTGTAGTTTATTTGTCTTTTCCCTAAATAATTTGGAAAACTGTTGTAATTCACTTTAAATACGTAATTCACCAGCAGCCTTATTTTGGCAGCGGGCCTTTTTATATGTACTTTGTTTAAAATGTATGATATCATGGTGCAAATACAATATCAAGTATTGTATCGCTGGACTGTATCGTTGTTCACCTACAGTGCTTTTCCCTCCAGTGATTTTCCTAAGTGTATTTTGATCAGTTCCTCATTTTTTGTGAGTATTTTTGTTTAAAATGTATGATATAATAGTACATACACATCATGTAGGATAGCAAGTATCGTATCGCTGGACTGTATTGTTGTTCACCTACAGTGTGTTTCTCTCTAGTGATTTTCCTCAGTGTATTTTCATCAGTTCCTCCTTTTTCATGTGTACTTTGTTTAAAATGTATGATATCATGGTGCAAAAACTATAGCAAGGATCGTATCACATAATGGTATCATTGTTCACCTACAGTGCGTTTCTCTCCAATGATTTTCTTCAGTGTGTTTTGCTCAGCCCTGATGCTGGTTTGAGCTTTTACCCTTGACTGATCTGGTTTCTGTTTAAGAATAAACACCTTTGTGGCCATCTCCGGGGAGTTCCTCACATACACACCCTGTCCGCTCGAAGGGGAGGAGAAGGTGAGGGTGGGAAGAGGCAGTGTTAGGCTTGGGTCTCGACTCGC
This sequence comes from Brachypetersius altus, assembly GCA_037974465.1. NCBI lineage: Eukaryota > Metazoa > Chordata > Actinopteri > Characiformes > Alestidae > Brachypetersius > Brachypetersius altus. The sequence continues at coordinate 5,403 of JBBPDB010032433.1, read as the reverse complement.
CGTGTGAGGAGATGAAGGAAAGCCTCTGCTCCATTGTTTGGTGAGGAATGCCAGGACTCTGCACTCACTCTGCCCCTCGGGCCGCGTAGCTGGGAGCGCTGAGGCCACGGTTCATTCGGAGGGAATTCCTCAGCAGGCTTCCACCAGTCTTGGCTGGGAGGAAATCCACAGTCTCCAGCTCACGTGGCTCCTATCTTTTTTCCTTCCCTCTCTCCACACAGTTGCAAACCCTGTGTGCTGCTGTCCGAGCACAGAACTGGCCTTGAACTCGTCTTAAAATACTTAAATGACTCGAGTGCACAAGCTTGTACGAGATGTCAGAAGAAGCTGTAAGACTGTCTCTTTAAAACCTGGATAAATGTTTCATTCTAAGGCTAAAGTGGTGACCAGGAATGTTCCTGAAGACTTTGCGAAAGGTTGTCCTGCAGTTTATCTTGTTTTGAATGAGGAAAAAACAGCCTCTCATCTGAAAGATATCAAATGGCCACAGGTGCTATTGTGCAACCCCAGGAATGCGACTGGCGCTGACCCTTTCACTGTCCGTCGTAATGGAAGAAGAATGTGCTGTTTTGAATTGGTTACACTGGCTGATACCGAGAGCTGGACAGATAGGGGTCTGGCCAGCTGGAGTGTCTTGGAAATAGTTTTAGTTTGACAAAGAAGGCTTTAAAGTTGTTAACCTTTTTAAGAACCCCACTTTGTATCAAAAATGCTTACCATGCTGTAACAAAAAAATTGTCATCTACCTACACAAATGGGATGTACATGCTCCCTCTTGGCCATCTATTTCAAAAATACAATATCAATTTCCACTGTTATGCAGATGACACCCAGCTCTACATTTCCTCAAAACCCAGTTCATCCCTTCCACCCACCTCCCTCTCGAACTGTCTTATGGAGATTCGATCATGGTTCTCCTCCAATTTTCTCAAACTTAACAGTAATAAAACAGAAGTTTTACTCGTTGGCACTATCTCCACTTTAACCAAATCTCATAGCTTCTCCATTAATATTGATAAGTCCCCCATCTATCCTTCCCCTCAGTTAAAGAGTCTGGGTGCCATATTCAATAGTACTCTCTCATTTCAGTCTCGCATTAATTACGTCATACTTTCACCTACGTAACATTAACCGACTTCGTCCCTTCACTCCACATGCTGCAGCCATTCTAGTCCACAGTCTTATCACAAACTTATTCAGAATTCTGCAGCTCGGGTCATAACTCGTACTCCCTCAAGAGATCACATCACCCCAGTTCTTCAACAGCTCCACTGGTTGCCCATAGAAGCTAGGATTAACTTTAAAATTTTATTCCTCATATTTAAGTGCATTCTTAACCTTGCCCCTCCCTATCTGTGTAACCTGCTTCAAATCGCCACTGCTTCCTGCTCTCTCAGATCTTTGTCTGCCACCAGTCTTATTGTTCCTCCTGCCCGCCTTATCACCATGGGAAACCGAGCTTTCAGCCGCTCGGCTCCTCTGAGAAACTTCTTTACAGAAATGGTGAATGGAACCAGTTGTCACAATGTCTGCACAGATAGCTACTTGGTTTACTGTCCAAAATGACCAGTGAACCCGCATATATATGCAATGCTGATAACGCTAAAACAATGAATAAGACATTTTGGACCAAAATATTATTATAAGTACTGTGGAACAATGTCTCGGAGATGAATGCGTTTGTAATTTTCTTTGATGTTTAGAGATGTAAGATGTAATACTTGACATTGTTGTCGCTTTGGCAGAGCATTCCACTTCATAAAAGTTTTACTTTAGGAAAGGTCGATATTTCATCCAACGGTCTATGTCTAAAAACAAAAATAAAGGATTCCATCTCTGTATGGAGCGGCAGTGAGATGCTGCAAACAGTCAAACCCAGCAGCTTCAGCATGCAGCCACATCCGGTCGCCTCTCGTCACCGGTTCTGAGGAAAACCTGCACTGCCAAAAGCCATGTGCTGTCACTTCCCTCAACCCGGCCAAGGAACACACTGATAGAGGCAAAGAGGCACCGGAGTGTGTGGGAACGCTGGGAGACCGGCAGCAGGCAGGAAGGCAGTTAACTCCAGAGCACTGAGATCCACAGGGCATGTGACAGCGTCCTCTCTCTTTCTATCTCTCTCTATCTCTCTCTTTTCTGTCAAACAAAACAGCCCTGCCACACACACACATACACATATACATACATACACATACACACACACAAACATACACATACATTTGCACGTGCACACATATACACACACACATACCCACACATACACACACATATACACAAACATACACACAAACACAAACATACACACAAATTCAGTTATGAATAAACAGGGCAGGATCAGTAAGACATGAGCATCGAGAGTGTTTTGGTAGTATGTGTGTGAAATGCAACTGTCCGTCTGTCTGAACCATTCTTGGTACCACCTTGGCCGAGGTTCCAAGCGTGCTGAACCGATACTAAATGATGACGTGTACATATTGGAGGATACTGATTGGTGGTCGCTATGGTTACGCCAGTGTTGTTGACTGAACATTAGCGTTGGTCTATTGTTGCTTCTTTAAGCCTTGTCTGGTAAGACAAGTATCTCCGTTTTGTGTCAAACAGCAACAAACCAAGGATCAGAAATAAAATCATCCATGCTGATGATTGGAATGATGCCGAAAACCCAATGTTGGTCTGAAACCCAAGAGAACATAGTAGAACCGAATTGAACTGTACCAAGCTGGAACCAGTCAGCGGAGAACCCCCTTTAGTAGGCTGTTGGTACCACCTGAGCCACGAGAACCGCTTCAGATAACCCTGCCATACAGTCTAGAACACTGTTCTTCCTAAATATATTCCTATATAAAGTGAAACTCTTTAAATTAAAATGATCGCCCTGCAACAAAAATGAAACCGCATTAATGAGGAAAGGCTGGTGTGAATACATTGTGGGTTTGATGGAACGAGCAGTGCTGGGATCAGTCTGGCTGTCCTCATATGTGAGGACAGAACGTCTCATATAAAGTTTTGTTGCTGAGTTGTTTCCCTCCTCCAGCTCATCAGAGCCACTCGTTCAAATGAGTTTTCACGTTTCATTTTTGCAGCAGACTCTGGAGAGTTGGATCAGAGTATTGATAACGTGGAGTTCCAGTATCGATATCAGTGTCAGGATCGTCCCCCGACAGAACAGAGTCTGCACCCAGTTTATCTTCATCCCACACACACAGTTGGGCGTGAGGTCGCGGTCACATGACTGGGGTGTGGCAAGGTCCTTGATTTGATGGAACAGGGTCCTGTTCAGTGTCCTCCTGACTCAAACACAGGTCACAGGTCAAGCATGCTGAAGCTGGACGATCACCGCACTATGCTGGACACCAGAAGACCACCTGCTGTAGAAGAACCACCTTTAGTTCTCTGACGAACGTCTCAGTGAGACTCTCAGAACACCCATTTCTGTAAATGAGGTCTGTGAGTGTGACAAAGCATAAGAAACCTTGGAGGAACCGGGAAGGAGCAGTGAAGAACATGAAGGTTCTGCTAAAAGGTTCCTCACACTCTCACACCGTTAAAAATAAGATCTTCAGGAAGATGGAAGAGTTGTGTGATTACTGGGAGTTTATTTTGGGGTCCACTCCTGGTGAAAGGGTTTAGCGTCTGTTGAATAGAAATCTGTTAAATTATTTCTATTTCAGCCTCATGGTGAGGGTCTGAGGAGCTTCACCTGATCTGGAGTCGGACTCTGGAGCGGCTGAGTGAACGGTAACATGTTTATCTGCAGCTGTAGGACCGTCTGCTCGAGCCCCATCAGTTACTGCACTGCTGCCAGAGCGACACAGTGCTGTGTGTGTGTGTGTATGTGTGTGTGTCTCCATCCCTGTCGTCTCATTCTCTTTGCTGGGCCAGTTTTTCTTATTGCTCAGGACAGCGGCGGCGTCTCGCCTTTCTAATGAGCGTCTCACTGAGACACCGTCCACCTGCACTGCTCACTGCCCCCCTCCGGACACACACACACACACACACACACTCACACACACATGCAGTGTAATGAGCGTCTTACTGACATGTCGTCTACCTGCACTCCTCACTGTCTTCTCCTGACACACACTCTCTCTCTCTCACACACACACACACACACACATTCACACAAACAAACACACACACACACTTGCACAGACTTGCACACACACACACACACTCTGGCTCAGTGTAGACAGTGAGAGTCTCTGTAACTCATACCACGCACACTTGTACCGCATACGCTCATACTGCACACACTACCCACCGCACACACTCATACCACACACACTCTTACCACACACACTCATAATGCACACACTACCCACCGCACACACTTCTGCTGTCATACTGCACACTGTCATACCCCCAGGCTGTCCGGTTCTCCACTAACGGGACCCGGCCCCCGGCCCCCAGGTGGTTCTCCACTAACGGGCCCCTGCCCCCAGGCGGTTCTCCACTAATGGGCCCCGACCCCCATACGGTTCTCCTCTAACGGACCCCGACCTCCAGGTGATTCTCCTCTAACGGGCCCCGGCCCACAGGCGGCTGCCCAGGTGGTTCTGGGCTCACCTGTTTTTGTTAGCATGGATGCTCCTCTCTCAGCACTAGCCAGCAGGATGTAGCGCGACAGAACCGCCGGCTGTTCCAGACTCACACCGGCTGTGGGAGAGAAACAAAGAACTCTGGCTGGAGAACAGACACACACACACACACACACACACACACACACAGGCCAGACGGTGTGTTGGCTCAACGCTTGTGGAAATAAAGGAGCAGCCGGAGCCAAAACAGCCTTCAGTCCACAGCCAGGCGGATCAGGCCGGAAACACTGACTTCCATCCACCCTCCAACACCCACAGCAGGGCGGGGGTTCTAAACCAACCATCACCCTCCTGACCGAGTGCTATAGAGTGTAAACACTAGACGGTCCTGACCGAGTGCGTTAGAGCGTAAATGCTAGACGGTTCTGACCGAGTGCATTAGAGAGTAAACGCTAGTCGGTCCTGACCGAGCGTGTTATAGCATAAACACTAGACGGTACTGACCAAGCGCGTTATAGCGTAAACACTAGACGGTACTGACCAAGCGCGTTATAGCGTAAACACTAGACGGTACTGACCGAGCGCGTTATAGTGTAAACACTAGACGGTACTGACCAAGCACGTTATAGCGTAAACACTAGACGGTCTTGACCGAGCACAATAGAGCGCAAACGCTAGACGTTCTTGACGGAGCTCATTGGCGCGTAAACGCTAGATGGTCCTGACTGAACGTTTTGGAGCATAAACGCTAGACGGTCCTGACCGAGCGTGTTGGAGCATAAACGCTAGACGGTCCTGCCCGAGCGTGTTGGAGCGTAAACGCTAGACGGTCCTGACCGAACGTTGTGGAGCGTCAAAACTAGAC
>JBBPDB010032413.1:0-11788 GCA_037974465.1 Brachypetersius altus | reverse complement strand
CAGAGACAGAGAGTGAGAGAGACGATCCGCACGCTCCGGAAAAGTCACGAACGAGAGAGAGACAGAGAGAGAGGGCGCGAGAGAGAGAGAGACAGAGAGAGAGAGAGAGAGAGAGAGAGAAAGGGAGAAAGAGAAAGAGAGATACAGAGACAGAGAGTGAGAGAGACGATCCGCACGCTCCGGAAAAGTCACGAACGAGAGAGAGACAGAGAGAGAGGGCGTGAGAGAGAGCGAGAGACAGACAGACAGAGAGAAAGAGAGTAAATCCGCGCTAAAATATCAAGGTGAAAGTCCTCATAGCTTGCATAGTATAGACCCAGCTCCCAACCCAACTTTGTGAATAGATTATAGATATTTTTTTATCGCACGATAAGAGTCTCACATTAACGCAAGCATGTTAACGCTGATAACGGCCCACCACTAATATATATATTATATATCATTACCATCTTAGAAATATATTCACTTTTGGTTATGTCCTCATCCTGAACCTGGCCTTGTAACATTCTACCATGAGAATAAAGTTTAAAAATATGATTTATCTAAAAACTTTTCATGGACATGAATAAAGCAATACTCAATTCATCAAAAATCACACAGTAAAGATGCCAGTATCGCATTCATTCCCGCCAAGGCGATTTCAATTTCCAGTGGGTTGTTTGGTTGCCATGGAAAAGTATGTTGACAAAAGAGCTCATGTCTGATTTAGACATATTTAGATATGCATTTTCATGGACAGTTATTGAAGAAATATAAAACATTGCTTGAACAGATATTTTTATTCCACATTAAACCTTGCTGGATCTTTTTTGTGCATCATATCCTGCATATTAAAGCTATGGACCTACCAGTTGTTCATAAAGTACCATAGAAACATAATTTCAACTACATCCATTTCCATCACACCCCATTATTTTGTGGCAAAGACAAGAATGTGGTGAAAAACAACCTCTAATCTGAGGTTTAGGCAAAAAAAAACCTTACAAATCATTATGAATCATTACAAGAAACACTCATTTATATGATAAGAAGGTCTGGATCCTCGCCACTCTCCAGCGATTGCATGGATTTCTCCAGTTTATTAAGCAGCACTTGATTTTACAGGACTGGAACCAAATTGACCAGAATCAGGAAAGCTAACTATGGTTAGCTGGTTAAACACACACCAGGTCACAGTGCGCTACTTATTAGCAAGTTGCCCAGAAATTCGGCTTTGCACTTGATATCCTCAGACTTCAGCACCCTTTTGGGACTTTTAGTTTAAAGGAGCTTAAAGGCATACATCATGCAAGATAAATGATAACTGGGCATGAAAAGTTGCCCTTCGTCATCTTCTGTTAGCACCAGCAATGTTAGCATTAACACTGTTAGCGCTGCAGTTGGTTAGATGTCTTTTCCATCAAGCTTGTCACACCTCAAGAGTAGGCCTATCTATGCAGTTGTGGGCAGAGACAGGTGTGTGAAATCAGGTATGTCCCAAAAGAACAACGCCACCCTCCTGTTCTTATAAAACATTGTTTATTATTCTGATAAGGATCTGTTAAAGTTCAGTACAGATAACAAAATACATTTTGTTACACCTCTGGGCCTCTGCTCACATCCTCCCCTCCACTCTACCCAAGTTGCAGTATGCAGGCACATTCCTCATGCAAAGAGATGGGACATGCAGGAAACCCCCCTCAACCCACCCCACCCCCACCCAAACCGCCCATACACACCCACTCTATCAGGCGCCCTGGCACAGTTCCAAGGTAAAGAAAATAGAATAAAGACTTTCTTTTTCTGGGGCGCCCATCACGGCCTACTCAAGCGCACTTACATTGGACAGACAGACAGACAGACAGACAGACAGACAGACCAAACAAATGTCATGCTAAGTGTCAAGACCCTGGCATACTGATAAAGACGTCATGATGTTTCTGGGCATGGAGAACTGAACCGGCGGCGCTTGAGACTGGCCGTTTGTCCCACCATGATAAGGTTGCTTTTGCGGGTTGTTTTGTTTCTGTTTTTGTTTTGTTTTTTGACAGATGGCACATCTGGAGATGTTCTCCTAAAAGCTTTCTTCTCATGAGTTCTTGGTTCCTCAGCAACATAATAGATAAATAAATATAGTAATAAATAGGTGAATAAATAATTGCTGTGCAATAAAAGTGCGGTGCTCACGATCATGTGACACGACTGAAGGCTCGTAAAGGATGGCGATCTGCTGAATGGAAAACAAAGGGGCGGATGTTTAGACGTTTCATGGTAAAAGATGTTGAGAGGAAAAGGCACACATGGCTGGATGGCTAAAGCTGTGTGTGTGTATGTGTGTGTGTGTGTGTGTGTGTGTGTGTGTGGTTTTTGTTGTCTTTTTCAAACATACAACTTCAAAGTCTGGCCTCTTTGTGGACAATCCACCAGCTACCCACTATTTGGTATGTCCCCCTGTTTAGCTGTGTTCAGTCTGCCCACTATTTGGTATGTCCCCCTGTTTAGCTGTGTTCAGTCTGCCCACTATTTGGCATGCCATCCCAATTAGCCTTGTCCTGTCTGCCCACTGTTTGGCATGCCAGGCTGGTGCAGTGTGTGAATCTTCACTGGCTTCACTGGTATCTGTTTGGGTCCCTATGTGTTGTGATTGTCTCGAGGACGCCTGTTATGGTCACCTTTGTAGATGAGGGAACCACGCTAGGCTATTGGCCATTATTCCCCATAGCCACCACATGCTAGGTGGTGTGTATATGTGTATACATTTGTGTGTGTGTATATTGTGTATACAAATGAAGACCCATGCAACCTTCCTAAAGGGGACTTTCGATCCCATGCATCCTTTCGCACATAAAGTCATTCAGAGTGGGTTTAGTGTGAAATGGTGTTGTATTTGTTTATAGTGGAGGTCAATGGAACCGAATGTCTCCAACACAAATCCAGCCATTTTACTCTCTATCACCCCCCAGTGAAGCTCCACATGTGTCTGAGTGTTTATATGGATGTAAAATAGTGAATCTGAACTAAATCACTTTTCTTTGGGGATTATTTTACCTCACAGCGCCCTGCATGTATCCCTCCACCATGAATGGGTTTATTTTTTAGGACCAAAATCTTCTCAGAACGTGTCAGGTGGCACAACCAGAACCATTTCATTAGAATAACTTACTGTGAGGGAGCTTTTAGAGGTGGATGTCTGGTTCCATTCACCTCCACTGTGAACAGTTCTAACCATTTCTCTCGCTCGGGACACTCTAAATGACTTTTTATACGATTTATTCATGCATTAAAAATCCCCTTTAAGAATTCCCCTTTAATCCAAAGATTCTAATGATGTTGTGCTTATGGAGATTAAATGTGGGCCATGAATCAATCAATCAGAAAAAAAAAGGGAAAAAAACTACAAAGTGGATCCATTGACAGTCCTACACAAATCTGTACCATGTGGTTGATGTAAGGTCATCCAAATCAATAAACTCTAGTTCTCACATAAAAGCTACCTGTACGAGGAAGAAGCAACTGAGGAGTGTCTAAAAGTTTGTGGACACCTGCTCATCATAAGGGAGTTTGCCTGTACTCTTCTGAGAGGACTACACTAGATAGTGGAACATTGCTGTGAGGATGTGATTGCATCACTAGCTGACTCTTGGTCTTCACCTGCAGCTGCTCCGGAGCATCTTTATGCTTTTCTATGTAGATTTTACAAGTATGGACTTGAATTCACAAATTACAATGAGTGTCTACAAACTTTCGGACACATACACATAGTGTGTGTTATAATATAACAGGTTCTGAGCAATCGTGTCCATTAGTAAGATAACTCATGAAGCAAAAACGTTGTTTCGGCAGTACCAAAAAGTAGCTTGTGAATACCACATGGCATCTTCTGTATTCAACGTTTGTGAGGTCAGTTTGTATCCATGCACATTAACCATCAACACTCCTTCGAACTCGTGTGTCAAGGTCTAGAACGTTTGCTGGGTTTAGTCACTTTGTTTCGAGTTTGGTCCATGCACCGAGCCGCTCTGAGCTTCTGTCAGCTTCTCGTAATGCAACTGGAGGAAAACGGGGTTCCCCTTTGTGCTGATATGGTCAGTATTGGCTGGTGTCATGTACTTCGGTGCTCTAAGATGGTGAGATGCCCTCAGGACAGCTCACAGCCTTGGTTCGTTTTAATGGTGTGGTGGATGGACCCCACTTTGCTTTCTTCCTATGCTCTCCTTCGTTCTTCTTTCCACCTTGGCTTGGTTCTCTTGTTGGGCTGCAGTCCCGCTTCTGCTGATGGTACCTCCCCTCCTCCAATGTCTCCTCCGTGGCTTTCACAGTGGCGGTCCCTCCTCGTCAATATAGCTGATGTGCTCTATAGAGCTCCGCCCACTGGCATCCCACTCCTGCATCTCCAGCTCCAGCTGGGGGGCAGGCCCGGGGTGGGCAGGACTTGATGTCTGCTGGAACCAGACTGAAGTGCCCGGGGAGCTGCTGAGGGAGGCCGGTGCCGAGCGGTGAGATTTGTTCAGTGTAGGTGGGCCGTCCTGGGAAGGAGGTGGTGCCAGTGAGGGACGGGAGGGGTGCGGTCCCTGGCATGGTGAGAAAGAGGGCGACTGGGAGCGAGACGAGGAGAGGGACAGGGAGAACGAGAGAGAGGGGGAAGGGGTGCGTGAGGCGAGAGGGGGCCGGTCAGGAGCCGGCTGGACATAGCCGTTGTTGTTACCGGAGCCCAGAGGACTGCCAGGCTGCTCGTTCTGGACAGTCTCACTGTGGGACAAGCTAGTATTGGGTGATCCCTTCGAGTTGACCCCCAGGGATGTCTCAGGTTGGGCTTGTGGTCTCTGAGGGCTGGTGGGTATGAGGCAGCTGGGAAGGCCCGCCATGCCCCCCGGGTTGGAGCTGTCCAATAGTGAGCACGGTCTGAGAGGGGAACAGGACAGAACAGGGTGGCCAGGGGCCGCTGTGGGTGAGGTGATGGACGGGCCGCTGGTGCTGCTGGGGGGCGGAGTCAGCGAGAGGGGAAGGGCGGTCAGGAGAGGCTGCGAGCCTGTCAGGAAGAGAGGCCGGAGAAGGCGGGTCATCTCCTGCAGCTCCTGACTCAGCTGAGAGACCTGCTGTGATAGGTTGGTCATCTGCACATAAGAAAGTGAGATTTCCGAAGGTTATTATTCTTTTAACATGATTCCGTTTTCTTCCTTAGGATTAAACAAACTGTTTCTTTCAGACTGACATGTGTAAAAGTAAAGAAAAGTGGCCCTTAAAGTCAGGCGAGAACACACCACAGCACACAGTGTGAAATTCTTTCTCTGCATTTTACCCGTTCACCAAGTGAAGCAGGCTGCTGCCACCAACGAGGGGTGCCAGGGAGCAGTATGTGGGGACGGTATCTTACTCAAGGGAACCTCAGTGATGACGCTAGCAGCATTGGGATTCAAACCCACAACCTTCTGATTGCAGAGGCAACTCCCAAAACACCAGGTCACCAGCTGCCCCAAATGACTTCCATCCTGATGTCTTATACAGTCTCGTTCAGAAAGCAGTTCAGGATTCCATTGAAATTAATGTGTGAAATTTGGCAAACTTTCTATGCTGAATATGCAAATGCATGGGTTTTGGTGACATCACAAATGTTTTCTGCACTGTTTTGCTGCTCATTTTCAATATATGGTCTATATGGAGTGGAACATGATGAAACCTTAACAAAATTGTCATTATGGTCCCTTTAAATGAGTAAAACACAGTAGAATAGTGGTTCTGCCCCAGAGACCAAAGCATCAAACTGTTGTGTGTTGGACTCTAATACACCTCATTCATTCTCTTGGATAATTATCAAGCCCAAACAATCTGCCATATCAAGGACCATGGAGATTAAGAGTCAGTGTGCTGGCAAAGTAAGTCATTTTTGCTCCATGAACTATTTGCCAAGTCCATGCATGTAACAGGTTGTCAAAAAATATCTGGACTTTATTCCTGTCCTATCACATAGCCATTTACAGGTACTGTGCAAGAGGTACCTGTGAAAATGCTATTTAAAAATTGTTTATATCAGTTGCAATAGTTCACATTAATGTCACTAAATATACTTCATAAAAACAAAAGAGAACTAATAACAGTCCACAGTAAACAGTGATGTTGTGTTCAGTATATCAGTGAGTTCTTGTGGAAGTTCACTATTACTGTAGTTTCCTCAGAAACCTGGTTTGACTCGATCAGACCTTCATTAAATTAAATCAGGAGCTGCCGATGGAGTTTCACCATCCAAACAATGGCTGGAGGAACTGAGGAGGAACCTGGAACCGAACCTGTGTTCTCCTCACCAGCTCACACAGTATCAACTACTTTTACAATAAAAACGAATCCTGATACTTTTTCTTTTTTGTTTACATTTATTCTAATGTTAACTCTGTTACATTTAGCAGACCCTTTTATTGAAAGCGACTTCCATTCCCTAACGACAGGGCAGTCTCCCTAGAGCAGCTTGGGGTTAAGGATCTTGCTCAAGAACCCAGTAGTGGTGCTAAAGTTAGGATTCAAACCCATAACCTCTTGGTCCAGGGGCAAATATCCTACCCACTAGGCCTCCACTCCAAGGGCTTTATGGCATTATAGACACTGAATTTGAACAGTTTGCAAAGGTGTCTAACACTTTTGCACAGTGCTGTGTCTTGACTAACCCCTCAGTGTGGGCACGCGGCCACTCTCTCGGTGCTCAGCCTACTCATACGTGGCTGATTGCTCATCGGTGCTCATACATGGACGTCGAAGCATGTTTTCCACTCGAGCTGGTGGGTTGGACAGATGGTGCGTTTGTGTTTGAGACACTCACCTCTTCACTCAGTTTATTGATGCTCTGTCTGGTCTCCACCTGCTCCGGGCTCATCACTACACACACACACATACACACACACACACAGGCGCAGACACATATACACACACACACACACACACACACACACACACATACAGACACATATACAGACAAATACACACACACACAGATAGACATTAGTAAATCAACAGAACTAGTCTAATTGGTGATATTTGTTAGCTACATTATCCTTGTCCTGTACTGTACAGAAGTTTTAGGCACCTCAGTGTCTGACTAAGTGTCATTTTGGTAACAAAGTCAACATAAGAATAAATATAAACAAACAAGAAACCAGTAAAATAATCTGTTTTGTTTGTTTTGTTTTGTGTGTAACAGTAGTTGATACTGTGTGAGCTGGTGAAGAGAACACAGATTCAGTTCCAGGTTCCTCCTCAGTTCCTCCAGCCGTTGTTTGGATGGTGAAACTTCATCCGCAGCTTCTGATTTAATTTAATGAAGGACTGATCGAATCGAACCAGGTTTCTGATGAAACTACAGTAATACTGAACTAACACAAGAACTGAATACTGAACAGAACATCAATGTTTACTATAGAATGTTGTTTGTATTTGTTCTTTTTAAAGTTTTATAAATAATATTTAATAATTTAATGTGTAAACAAAACCTGCTAAATAGTTTTTAAATATTTTTTTTTGCAGGTGCCTAAGACTTTTGAACAGTACTCCAGTGCTTATGAAGCAAACCTCAAATTTCGAAAGGGCTGAATCGACTGGAGAGATTTGTTTAACTGACTAGAACTATTGCATCTTTATTTTAAAGAAGTGTAAATGTACCAGGGCTGGGGGATGGAGGCCCACTGTGAGGCAGGTTGGAGCTGAACTCGAACCTCTGAGTGGATCCAGAATTGCTCTCAGTCTCAATGCCATCCACGAACCTACAGAAGAACCACAGAGAGTGTGTTTAGATGGTGAATGAAGTACTGATGCTTGCAAAACGAGCTAAAGACTGTCTTAGTCACAGAGAAGGAAACATGTGGGCTTTGTTATAACAGCTTGCAAAACAAAAAAATTCTAAATCCTCAGTCTGCTGTTGGAGCAGAACCTGTGCTTCTCCTAGTGTGAAATTGAGGGGCCGTTATTGGAGCAAACAGTGCTTTCACCATGTCTGGTTGTCATGGCAGCTGGACACTTGCGTTAAATTATGAATAAGTCTGAATGCAGTTCTCGTCTTTGCCACCAGGGGGCAAGAGACTAAACCTGTAAGAATCTAGCGGTCAGGGAGGAGTTAAAACACACCCGCTGAATGTTTACATGCATGTTAACAGTCCGACAACCCTGTGTTACTGCCAGGGCCCAAACAGTCCTGAAGCTGCTTTGTAATCTGTGGGTGTTTGTTTGTGTGTGTGTGTGTGTGTGTGTGTGTGTGATAGAGAACAGTGTGTTCCTCCTTAAGGAGGTTGTGTTTGACAGGGTGTGGCCAGAGTTGACAATAGGGACTTCATGAGCATCTGCTCATAGTGCGGTCTCACTACGAAACACAATGTACTTAAAATGTGTTTAAGCCTGCCTTAAAAGTGGATATAAGGTACGAGTATGAAACCCCTTAATTTTAAACATATGGAATTTATTCATGAGGTTCTATTATTTAAGTGGAAACTTTTAAAAAGTAAGAGAAAGTTTTACCCCTTAGTCATCCCTAATCTGTGCGTTTCTCCTTAATTTTCTTTAATTTCCTGTATTAAGGTAATTTTAAGGAATAAAATTAAGGGGTTTGGTTTCGTAGGGTCTGTTGCTCATCTGTAAAAAAATAGGCAAATTCAAAACATATTTAAAAGGAACTGAATTCAACAACAGTGTCAACAGTGAACAAATGGCGAACAACGATAAAAATCTCAATGCACAGTTTTTTCTACACTGTTAATTGGTATTCTGATCACTATTAAATATATATTTAAGCTGTGTATTCTGATCACTTTTAAATGTTTTTCAAAGGAACTGCCTAAATAAATAACACAGTGGGGTAACAGGGCTATTTAATGGTAAAATATTTTCGGATATTTTTAAAGGAATCAATTTAGGGATGGGCTGTTAAACGTGCTCAAGACATGGGAGTCTGATCACTGTTAAATATGTTCAAAGCACGATATTCGGATGCTCAAGCCATGGATTCCAATCACTGTGAAATGTACACAAGCCATGAGACGTTGTTAATTGTAAGGTGCTAAAGCCACAGGGTTCTTGATGATGGACTGTTCATGAAAAGTCACTGTTTAGGGTAAATTACATTTATTTCTTGAATCGGATTTTTGAACTTCAACGTCCAGCCCAACTGAACATCTATAATGTGATACAATGATACAATTTTCCTGATATCGTTTCTCATGTTCCAAAATGCTCCAAATCACAAAAAAACACACAAAGTTTGTTTTGATCAGATCAGATCTGAATTAGATATCAAACCCCTTGCGAATGTGGCTTAAATCCGATTGGAAAAGTTTTTTTGTTCTGATTTGGAGCAGCTCAGAAGGTCAGAATATTTGATTATTTCTACCAATATGGATATGCAGGAAAATCACAACAAAAATACATGAAGTCTGATCTGTTCAGATGCGATTTGAATCAGATTTGAAACTCCCTGAGAACGTGGCTTGAACCTGACTAGAAAGTGCCGGATTTAAAAAAATGTTGTCTCCTCTGTGCCTATAAACACATTCATCCGTTTTCTGTGAGACATTTGAAAGATTTTGGTGTCAGGTATCATGGGGGCACATTTGCATAGAACCACCCCTCACCTGTCGAACCCCGCCCACTAGATTGGTTGAAGAGCCACCATTTTTGTCTGCTGGTTTTACGAGCATGAGCGCTGTGACTATAGGCAGAGGCAAGTCACTCATGAAGTGTTGTGTTCATCATGCTCTGGGTGTAACTCGGGGTCCAACATACAGGGCTGATAGCACCTCTGTTTTCTGCCTTTTCTGCCTCACGTGTGTTAAACACGCAGCTTAAGCATGGGATGGGTGGGGAGTGGCCAGTAACAGCTTATTTGCATAGAAGGCACAAAGCCCTGAAACGCCTCATTTTGACAGGCACTGAAAGGGACTGAAAAGGACTGGATGGATGCATGGAAGGAAGGAACTGAAGAATAAAGCTGGTGAATCTCTTTTTAAGAGAGTGATTAGTGAAAAAAAACTTGAACGTTTTGTTGCCCATAGACCCGTTTTGCATAATACGTTCCCTTTGAATCAGACCAGTGGAAATATCAGATCAGAGCTGCTTGTCTGATTAAGGCCCATGACTCAAAATGTCCCTCCTTTGTGTAGCAGCTTGTGTGTGTTGGCTCCGGTACCTGGGGCTGAGCTCTGGAGGGGCGCTGCTGAAGCTGACCACGGGGATCTGCAGGGTGGCGGGCCGGCTGTGGTCTGAGGGAGGCCTGAAGGGGCGTGGGGGGAGCAGGGGGGAGCGCAGAGGGGAGTTGAGCCCCCTGGTGAGACGCAGGGGCGAGCGAGGGGCACGGGACACCGAGTGCTGCTCTTCATCGTTCTCCTCATCCTCACGGATGGAGGGCAGCTTCTTCACCAGGCCGCCATTACTCTCCCAGTCCACCTGGAATGAAGATAGAAGAGATAAAAACAAGAACACTAAACTGAAAAACTTCTTAACCCTCAGAATGCAAGCGGCATGGATCCGTGCTGGCAGCACAACAAATAGTAAATTGTCATCATGCAGAAAAACTCTTTATATGGAAGTTCCCCCGGTGTGTGTTGATGCTCGAGGTGTCAGGCATAATTCTTAGCTTTGGTGTTCCTGTGTCACATAGAACCAAAGTTACTGTAATTCTAAAAATTCTACTGGGGTTTTAAAAACACGCAAATGAACATGAACAAAAATGTACAAATTTCTTTTAGAAACAAACAGAAAAACACAAGAACCTTTCAGGATAGTGTCCGGCCACAAGTGGGTGGGGAAAACCCACAGAGGAAGGGGTTATGAGAGAAAGAGCAGCAAACGACGAGAGTGTAGGAGAACAAACGCCGGTTTTAGGCTCTTTTACATCGGTTATATTTACTGAAACCAGAGTTTACTGATACACACTGAGTTCTGAGGGTAAGACTGAGTAGACACCGGTTCTAGACTGTTGGTTATATTGTTTACAGTATTTGGATGGCCTCCTACTGATTGAATTCAGACAGATTTGCTCAACCCAGAATGGGGGAAGGTTGTTCTCTCTTTGCTCCATTGAAAAGGCTCTATGTGTTAAAACATTGTTGTGAAGGTTTGATTGCAGCCATTGGGGAGATCAAGTACTGAATGATTAGTTCAGGATCAAAGGTATCAGATGGAGACAATTCATTAAATATGGGGGCCACTCTTGACCACCCTGCGCTCTGCAGATAAGATCTTGTTGAAATGTAGAAGGGTTTGAACTGCATGCAATGAGGAATGATGACCAGTGGGGGGCAGACCAACACAGTCTTAAAGTCTCCCACTCTCTCTCGCTCAGACATTTAGATGCTCTCTTCATTCTCACCCTGTTTCTTAGAGCTTATTAAACCTCTCCATCTTTCCTTTAAGCTCCTCACAGTTCCACCATCTCATCCAAGCCTGCTTTCCATTATTTTGTACCTTTGGGTGGAAAAATAAGTTCCTGCTTTAATGAGCAACATTGATTTTTGCTATTTGATGTTAGGGGCCGGTGCAGCGGTACTTTCTTTAGAGCAGCATTAACCAGAGTGAACAGAACCCTCAGTACAAATCAGTACTGGAGCTCCAGCCTCCCTCCACCTGCAGCGCCTTCAGAACAGTACAGGGAAAATTCATTTATCTGTATCTCACACACACACACACACACACACACACACACACACACACACACACACTAAGCCTAGCAGTGTCCAGCCAGCCTGAACAAAGGAAGCCAGATGGATAGATAGATAGATAGATAGATAGATAGATAGATAAATAGATAGATAGATAGATAGATAGATAGATAGATAGATAG
>JBBPDB010032402.1:0-11788 GCA_037974465.1 Brachypetersius altus | reverse complement strand
AGACATATATTAGTAAAGGTAATAGTACAGCTTACCCGTAATAAAGTATACTGAGAGGGAACTATAGTAAGGTTAAAGAATTAGAATACTCTGTACAATAAGTAGAATAAGAGAATATTATATTCATATTTAAGACTCTTTTCATTCTTATTTAAGATTCTCACTGTACATTCATGCTCTGCACTGTTGCTAAACATGTATACTGTATGTCCATGATGCATATTCATTAAAGATTCATACTATATATTTATTATGGGCATGCATGCTCGACATTCTTATTAAAGTATTCTAACAATGCACATTTAAACTCTGCATTTATACTGTATGTTCATGCAATATGTTTATTATGGACATTCAAACCTCAGACTATTGCTAAAGGTTCATAATGTATGTCCATTATGCGCATTCATTCCCCCCTTCCTTATTAAATATTCATACTGTATGTTTGTTATGCACATTCATGCTCCACTTTCTTGCTAAAATTGTACTGCACATCCATTTTCTGCTTCAGTGTATTTATCTGGTTATTATGGCTCATTTGTGATTTTTCTAGGTTTGTACTGCACGTATATATGTTTGTGAATGCATATGTCGTATATGATGTTTATACAATTTCTGTGCAGGTTTCTATGGACGACCATGGTCCATGGAGCAGAGGAAGGTTCTGTTTCAGTGGTGGGTATGCGGGCATCCACCTCACCAAAACCATACATGCATGCCATTAAAGTGGTTCATTAAAAAACAAATCACATTTTACACTGTTTTATTTTAGAACACTCATAGTCAATCAGCCAAGACATGTTGTCTTATCTGTTTCGTTTTTTCTTTAGTTTTGCACTGGAGCTCTGAAGATAAAATAATAGAAATTAGTGTCTAAAAAGATTTGGCTGATAAAGAAACCATTTACTTGCTACATTAGCTTCAGTGCAAACGTAAATACGTACTGGCTGATCATGTACAACTGGGGTAAAGGAGAAACTGTTTGAATGGGATGTTTTGGTGGACCATTCCCTTAAGACAATTGTTTCCAACCCCTGCCCTGCACACATTTGTGTTTACACACCCACTCCAAGTCAAGAATAGCTGGGTAATGAATTGATTAGCTGGATCAGGTGTGTTGAGAGCAGGGAAAACACTATAATGCGCGAGGCAGGGGATACTCCAGGGTTGAGAACCACTGCTCTAACCTAACGCTCACAGTCTTTCGTACAGTCAGATGTATCGAGTAGCTTGTTTCTTGTCTTGATTAGTAACAGAAAGGCTTTTCAGGCAGCACAATGCTGTGCTCACTCCTGTAGGAGGGGTGGCAAATGCCCTTTCCAGTAGGAATGACTGGGCACTGGTGTGCGCATGGCTTTACTGAGCTGCAGATCAACACACCACGCATTACCGGCAGCCCTCAGAGCAAGCGGCAACACAGAATGGCTCCATTTCCCCTGGGCGAGGTGGTATTTGATAAAGTGATGATTACAGTGGTGATGTAAGGGGTTAGATGATAATTGGACTGACTTGAGTGAGGGAGAGGGACTGAATAAAAGACAGAGGAATGTGAGGGGAGATGTATCGGTGAGATTAATTTGAGATTCAAGATTTATTTATTGCTGTACCAGCTCAGTTATTGGGAGTGTGCCTCAGTGTGCTCTTGGCAGTGTAACAACAACAACAAACACAAGGAGAACAGAAATGTGAAATGTGAACACAAGAAAGCTTATTAAAAAACTGTAAAAAAATATATACAATTTAAAATATAAAGGTATAGATTCAGGTTTAGTATGATTGATATTATTATGTTTACATGTATTATATAAATACTTAGCTATATAAAATATTGAGTTCAAATATACACACTTAAATGATTCATGGCTACATGTTTTTTTTGTATCCAGCTATTGAAAGTGGCTCTTCTATAGCACTGCAACAAATATCCTTTTGGACAGACTTAAGTGTTTTGACTGCCAGTATTGCCTCTAATCCTCATGATTGCAATCTGCGAATCAACAAATCGATCTAAAAGTCACACTTTAGGGCAATTTCTACTCAACAAATCAGTTTGACGGGCCTCAGCACTAACTAGGCCAGGACTGAATCCAAATGGACACTTTATTCCCATTTAAGTCTACTAAAATAGGCCATTACACTTTACTGAGACATAATTTATTGTGTAATAAATATAAAATAAAGAGACATTTCTAATCTAACCTTATGCTGTTTAACCCTTGTCACACATTCATTTTATGCCACTGTGCTATTAATAATTAAACACAAACATAAAGTGACTTAGTGTCACTGTATTTGCCAAGAACTCTTGCATGTATTAAGAATTATGAAACATTATAGGTAGCTAGTATTTTCATATACAAATTTGAGATACAATATAATAGATATTTGCTAATCCAGAATTGGGAGTCTGTCCAACTTTGCTGCAGTAACAGGGAAGGCTTTATACTAGACTCACTCGACTGGACTCACCACAGCGGTATTAGTGAGGCCTTGCACAGATGTTGAATGATTAGTTCTGGATCATGGCACTCCAGCTCATCCCAAAGATAGTGGATGAAGCTCCATAACTCCACAGAAGACAGTTTCACTGCTCCACAGCCCAGTGCAATAATGTTCAGTTTCTCAGGTTTTATATTTTATAGGTGCAAGTATTGAACTGAACAGCTTTACCTTAGTTTTTAGAACTGCTGACAATGTTTCTCCTTATTTCCAAATAAATATATTGTTCTTGTAAATCATAATTTTAATGAAAATGACAAAACATCAAAATAAGAGAAATTATGCAGTATTTACAGAACTTATAATTCAAAGAAGACAAATCTGTTGTTCACTCAAAATAGAAATAATTACCTTTAATGTACTTCTAGTAGTGTTTAGGAGAGTGCTGATTACTGCAGTGCTTTTATACTTTTCCTCATTAAATAAGATTTCAGGCTTGGTGACCTTAGGCTCATGTGTGGCCGTCCTTTTGTATTAGCAGTGCTTTCCTATAGATGTTATGTTTGATTGTGTGTGTGTGCAACTAAACACTTGTGAGAGGATTCATAATTTGCCTCAATTATTCCTAAGCAGTTCTCAAGTACCCTGTCTTGAATTTATATCTGCTCTGGTTCAGGTGTTCTTGTCTGCCGGGAAAGGTACCTCACCATTTTTCTACAGTGACATCCTCTACTGGATGTGTGTGCATGTGTGTGTGGTTTGTCAGAGAAGAGCACAAGTGTGTGGGACACCATCTGCACAGAAAGAGAGGAGAGGAAAGAACATTCTACCCACACAGGAGGAGAGAGGGAAAGAGAGGGAGCGAGGGCACTGGTCCAAAATAAGCGAACGATGAAAGGATTAATAGTAAAAGATAAAGAGAGAGAGAAAGGTAGGGAGTATGTGGGTTGGAAGATGAGAATTTTTACACATTGATTGAGGCTAGAGATCTTGTGGATGCATTGAGTGGAACGAGAGAGAGATTAGAAATGATATGCGTAGGTGCTGTGTATTAGACATAATAGGGAGAGGGAAAGATATTAAGTGCATGGGTGGATTGAAAGGAACACAAGGGAAAGAGTTTAAGTGTGTGTGTGTGTGAGAGAGAGCGATAGTAAGAGTCTTTAAAACTTAGACAGAGGCTGGTGTTGTGTAGGGTAAAAAATGCTTGTTGTCTTCATGTTTTTGGTGAGAGGTCAGCCCTGTCGTGTCTGTGCACAAACGCACACACACTGCCCATTATCAACCACTCACAGATAACTCACAGAAAATCAGGATATATAATATATAAACGTTGTTCCAACTATCATTATTGGCCCAGTCCACACAGTCCAAGTGTAGAAACTAAGCTAAGCTACAGAAACAGACTATTTTGAGTCCATTGCTTCTGTGATGTCACAAAGATCAGTAGGTTTACCCACCTATTCAGCCATCTAAGGTTTAAACCCCACCCCTGTGAAGTTTTGCTAACGTTTTAAAGTCTGTTTCAGTCCGGACTACTTTTTGAATGTGGGACGCCAGCCAATCAGAATAGAACACATTTACACAGTCACAGCCTGTTTTATTCTAAAGGTTAAAAGACCAAAAGTGTTCATTTTTTGTGACTGTTTTGGTACCCAAACCAATAGTCTTATGTGGATCTCTGTGTGGGAAAATGAAGTGTATGATATGGGCTCTTTAATACTGTACATGTGATTCTTATATCAGTATCACAATAAATTGATTATTAATTAAACAAAGGTTTTTTAAAACAAGGCCAAAAAAATAAAATGGGACTTAACCACACAAAAACAAATCTATTTCAAATGACTAAAAGATAAATAAGAACGCCTTTAAAAGATTTCATTAAAACACATTTTGATTATACAAACTGCCAAGTAATCACCACCAATTGATCAAAAAAGTTTTAGCGTTACACTAGTAATCATGAATAAATATTAACAATCAGATAACCATTTATTTTAATTACAGACAAATCTTTTCTACTGGCATTCTCATAATACAGTAAGTAGAAGAGGTGTTCAGTCCTGAGCTATTTTGAGTTCATTTCTAGTACAACAGCTTTGTTTAGTTATTCTGAAACACAATGTGATTGCTGCTACGTAATATGTCTACTAAACAGTAGACAGCAGGAATGCAGCATAACATGACACAAAGTTATAGTGATCATCTAAATCGTATGCCACACATAGTATAACATTTAGATAATCATCCACATAGATCCACATAGTGTGGGTTTCGATACATTTAGAAGCTTTCTGTATTCCCACAGTCTCTAGGCCATCTTAAGGGCTGACTCTGAATATCTTTATCAAACAAACAATGACTATCTGACTCTTATTGCAGCAGGACTCTGTTTGCAGTCTTTATGTTTCTGAAATCATGTTTGTATCGACCCCACGGGTCCAGCAGGCACGCTTACCCTAAGACAGAGGCTCGCTGCTTCACCGCAATAGCTATCACACTGGGGATGCACATTTAGAGCTTACTGTAATGATTCTGGAAATACATACAGTTGTGTTCACCTCTCTGAGTATAAATATAAGCACACAGATCAGTTTCTAATGCAGAGATATCCAGTCAGGGTGTCAGTCATAAACTCTCCCTACCCTTTCAAAGTAGAACTGGTCTCAGGTCAGTCTGGTAGCTGTGGTATTGATCTGGGTCCCGAGCCTTCCTCTGCAGGACACCTGACCCCATCCATTATTGATGACGGAGGACAGTAGAGGAATCACTGCCATTATCATCTCACCCACTGGGACGCTCATTAGGACAGGATGTGCTGTTTACAGCATGTCTGTTTTTCAGTTTCTTGCACAATGGTGAAATATAGAGCTCAAAAACAGTAAACTATCAACACTCCTGTTATATGTTTAAAAATAGTCAGAGCATTGTATTCTGGCACAAAAAGCACATATATCTTGTTGAATATAATTATAATTCAGTATCACTTATGAAGTTGAGTCTTCGCCTTTAGAATGCTTCATCACTTGGAGTGGGGAAGATGGCAAAAACATAACATCACAAAACTTCCAGAAACTTTCACGATACACGGTGTGTTTGACAATGCACTTTTTTTGCATCTGATCTGGAATGGACAAAAAACTGTGGTTCCACATTTACAATCAAAAACAATGCAAAACAAGTTACAGGAGTTGTATTCAACATTTCTGTGAAGCACTGAATTTAGTGAAACAGGAGTACATTTCTGCTCAGTTTGTAATGAAACATACAGTTTTGTTTATAATGCAGTGCTCTTTAAGATGAAACCCACCATAAACACTTGGGGAGTAATTTGGCATAACTTATTGTATTTAAGATAAATAGCTCTGAATTGCCCAGGCCTGTTAATCATGATGCATTGTTATGCCAGTACTGCATTTCATGTAATTGGTGTTTGTTGTAATTAGGGTCACAGTGGGTTGCTTAATAAAAAAAACAGTTTTAGTAGAAATGATTACATCTATGCCGCTTATTTTCTCTTGCTTGCTTTTACATGTACCCAGGATGCAGAAGTGGGGTCTAAACACGTATCTCTATGGCCCTAAAGATGACCTGAAGCACCGGCTGCTGTGGAGAGAGGTGTACTCTGCAGAAGAGGAAGGTTTGGGATTGATCTGCTTATGCCAGATTTTCACTTTTGCAAACAGTGGCACCAATATATGATACCACTCTCCCTCTTTAATGCTCTTCTCTCTGTCTGTCTCTGTAGCCCAGCTGAAAGCTCTGGTGTGCGAGGCTGAATCCAGGGGGTTGAGGTTCGTGTATGCACTCTCTCCTGGCCAGGACATTGTTTTCTCAAGCTCATCTGACCTCACACTGCTTAAACGCAAACTTCGACAGGTACACAGTTGCACACCACCATCCATGCAACTCTACATATTAGAAACTGAACACCAGAAACTTTGGTGAGATCTTCAGTATTTCATGTGTAGAATTCTTTTACAGCTTCTTACAAATAAATTGAAACTCATGGGATTAACCAGGACTTATATTAGATGATATTAGAATCATTTGAAGACTCAAGATTCGAATCGTAAGACAATAACGTTTTCGAATACTTTAAATTGAAGAGATATTTGGAAAGTCTAAGCTAATGTAATACAAATATAACAAAAGTATATTTCAAATGAACAAACATTACAAACACAAGCAAGATCTGTGCAGAAATATGACATTGATGTATAGATTTAAATGGCAGATGGCAGGTGAGATACAGTGAGGTTCAGTTCATGTATCTGTTTTTCTTTAAAAAAAAACCCCACAATATTCCAATCCTTTAAACTTTAGTGAATAAAATGGTGTCATACCAACACTGCATGACAAGGACAACTATTCTTAGCTTCCACCTCATTAACTGTGCACAAAGCCACACACACACACACACATGCCCACACAGCCCCACTTTATTATTTAGCTTACCACCATCTTATTAAGATCCGTCCCACTCTAACAACTTTAAAATTCCCTGAAGTGTTACAGAAGCCTGAGTTTTGCTCCATTTTCTGCGGTTCTTTCTTCTTCTCTTCACTAGGTGGCAGATCTGGGCTGCCAGGCGTTTGCCATCCTGTTCGACGACATCGACCACTCCATGTGCCAAGCCGACACTGAGGCCTTCTCTTCATTCGCTCATGCTCAGGTGTTTGTGGCCAATGAGATCTTCCGTTTCCTGGGGGAACCTCCTGTCTTCCTGTTCTGCCCTACTGGTAGGACTTTTATACATCATTCATCAGCCTGTCCTCCTCAGCCTCTTCTCAGTGGTGACAGGCAGGGACCCACTTTGAAGATGCCTCCCAAAAAAGTGTGAAACACATTTTTAGGAAATGTCTTCCCTTCTAACTCTAGTTGCTAACTTCTTTCCTCTCTCTCTCTTATCTGTAGAGTACTGTGGGTCTCTCTGCTCTCCCAGCGTGTCTAAGTCTCCTTATCTGCTGACAGTGGGTGAAGATCTGCTGCCTGGTATCTCTGTCATCTGGACAGGTCAGAGTCTAGATCAAGTAGCTTTTACCGTAGCAACTACAGGGACTGATCACAGATCCTCACTCTTATTCCCTTGTGTTTGGGTGATATGTCTAGGTTCAGATAGAATGATAACAGTGTTTGTTTTTAGACACGACCTCCCCCTTGGGGAAATCGCCTATGCCACTTTAGGAGCCTTTCCATTGGTGTACTGGAGCATGTGAGGCTTGTTTGACGACTCCTTTCAGGCTTGTGCTTTCATGCCAGTGTTAATGAAGACTTGGGGGCATTTAAAATACGCCTTTTCAAACTCTCTTCTTTTCATTCTAGTCAGCCTTTCAACCAAGTATTTGAGTTTGTTCCCATGAAAGAGCACCATGCGTCACTCATAGCTGGCCAGAATCTAGGATGCCTTCCTTCTAGTCCAGGGGTGTCGTGCTCCGGTCCTGGAGGGCCAGTGTCCAGCACAGTTTGATGGTTCTCCTTCTCAACCAGTCACTAAACCTGACAGTTAACTGGCGATGCAGGTGTTTCTAAGCAGGGAAAGCAGGGAGTTCGACGCCCCAGCTCTAGTCATGCATCCAACATGGAGGAAAAGCTAATAGGGCTGTTGATCATATCAGTATATCTATCGGTTATTTGACATCATGAATGAACATTTAGATTCCTGGCACTGGTTATATTGGCTGCTGGTTTAAACAAGCATTTTGATTTGAAAGATGATGCCTATTTTATTCGTACTCTGTTGGCAGATACCTTTTTGACTTAAAATAAGCCCAGAGTCCCCCACCCCAGTCCACAGTGGGTTTTTTTTTTACTGTGGATTGGGTGTTGGGGGTCTCTGTACATCATGTGAAGATGTAACTGAACCAGTTCTGAATGGCTAATGTGTTTCTCTATTTTAAACAGGGAGCAAGGTAATCTCACGGGAGCTGAGTTTTGATTCACTGGTGGAGGTTCAGTCAGTGCTGCAGCGCCCTCCTCTGGTTTGGGACAATCTTCATGCTAATGATTACGATTCTCGTCGCGTCTTCCTGGGGCCCTTCAAGGGCCGGCCACCGGGCCTGCGGGCCCACCTCAGGGGTCTACTGCTGAACCCCAATTGCGAGTTTGAAGCCAACTACGTCCCTCTGCACACGTTGGGAGCCTGGCACAAAGCAGGGAAGGAAGAAAGAAAAGGTGAGAGAGGAGAGGAGAGGACTGCTGGGGAAAAGAGAGGGGATGGAGGGTGGGATGGAAAGTGGTAAAACGTTTGATGAGGGATCAGAGGGGTTCAGAAGTCAGGTAGGCGGCAAGAAAAGATCTGTGATAAAATGATAAGAAAGTTGTGTGAGAATGAGGGAGGTGGTTAGACTGTGGATTTGAGGGTGTCAGAGGAGGAGCAAATGTCTTGAAAGAAAGTGACAGTGGACCAAAAGAGCAAGTGAATCACAGGGCAAGAGTGAGAAATGTGTTTGGTGGGTGAGAGCTGAGAGAAAAGCAGATATGGAGAGAGAGAGAGAGAGAGAGAGAGAGAGCTGTAATGAGGGCTGAGGGAGTAGAAAAGCGTGAACATCAAGGCCAGAGGTCAATTGTCATGGTTGCAGTGCCCAGTGACATAATATGATTAGCCTTTTATGTTCTGAAGGACTCGGCGGACAAGAGCCACTCACGCATCGTCCACTCACTCACTCTCAGCGGGAAGCCAATTCTGCAGCACTGCATTTTCTCTCTTTCTCTCTCTCTCTTACTTTTTCTCTCTCACGCCGCCTCTCTTAAATTGCTGTCTGAGTCTCTTTTTTCTCTCTCTATCTCTGCCTCTCTCTCTTTCTGTCTCTTTTTCTGTTTCATTTCTCTCTTTACTTTCATCTCTCTTTCATTTCCCTGTATCCCTTCTCGCTTTCCCTCTCTCTCACTCTCTTGCCTTTCTTTTTGTCTGCTGCCTTTTTATCACTGTTTCTGTCTTGCCTCTCTCTTTCTTTGTTCCTTTCTTTCTCTGTCTTTTTGTCTCGTTTTTGTCTCTGTCTTTTATGAAGTACTTGAGGGAATTATATCTGTTATGTCTGGCTTTATAAGTTGATTTTTTTTTTCAAACACAGGAGTCTTTAGTGCCAGGGTAATTTAATTAAACTGCATGAAATAGTTACTTATTACCTCTAATGGAGCTAAAGTGTTACATTGTTACTACTGCTGATCCCTTGCACCCTCAATTTGTCTGTGGTGGCTGTCTCTGAAATTGGCATAGGCAGCCGCAGTGTCAGCTACAAAAATAGCAACATAAATCAAAAGCAAGTCGAGCAACGATAAGAGCCTGTATAGCTAAGATGCCAATTTTAAGTTAGTAATACATAAAGGAAAAGGAAGAATGGCTGCAAAGATTGCAGCGGACATGTTGTGGGATGCTAAAACGGAACTCTTTGTGTGTGTGTGTGTGTGTGTATGTTAGTTGAAGAGCATCAGTACTGTTCAGACCGAGCTCTTTCTGTGGCACTGCAGGACTGGATGGATGAGCTGAGTCAGCCTCTACAGCCTGGTACTGACCATGTGCAGCCATTTAATACCTTCCACACAGACACTAGAGCCACACACACAGCTTACATTTTGTTCATGGTGTACAAGATAAATGTTATGAGCTGATATTAAATGCATTGGACTCCAAGGCTAAAAGTTATCGCTTATACAAATTGTTTGAATTCTGGTAGTTCTGTGTCTTTTATTGATATTAAAAGTCACCTAGCTTTGGAGGCATAAAGGCAAGAGGTGGATAGTGCTAGTGACAGTGTATTGCATCACCATTCTACCCTCCAGTGTGGTTGTTTTTACTGTGAATTGAATGGTCAGCTGATTAAAAAAGGTTGATGTCTCCTTTGCTTCAACTTTAATAGCATTCTGTTTTAATTACAGCGACTTCAGCACTTTCTAAAAAATGAATGAACTCTGACCACCTTCGCTAGCTTCACTAGCTGTATATCTCCAGTGCAAAATGAAAGAAATAAACAGCAAACATGTTTGGTCTACATTTAGGAAAGGAGATTTTTTAAATCCAAAAATCACATTAAGAGCTGATTTTCTGGTCACAAATCTCTTGTAGTGCAAAGTTAAAAGTGCACAGTCTGGCTGGGACTAGCTTCATCTGTGTTCCTTATCTTAGGTCGACAGATCAGGCCTACAGACCACAGATCATCTGCCCCATTCAAGCATAAACCCTCTGATGGCTCAGACAATCAGCACGGAGCTCAGTGCAAACCTTCTTCCGCTGTGGGGGCTCTCCCTGCCTGCGCTGTTCAGTCGTATAAACCTTCAGCTGCTGAGAAGGAGAGTGGAGCGGGTCTGCTGCGGAGCGAGGAGTGCGCCCCTGGGGGCCAAAGTCGAGAGAAGGCGCAGGGAAAGGGCCTGTGTGCTGGGAAAGGTCCGCTCAATGAGGCCCAGGTGCGGTTGCTGGTGGGCTTATATTACCTGCCGCATGAACATGGCCCACCAGCCCAGAACCTGCTGCAGGACCTCACCTGGCTCAAAGCCAACTGTCAGTACGTCAGTGTCAGTGGAAACGGCAAAAAGACCCAGCCACAGAAGGTAACGACAACACAATGTGTCACTTTCAATGTGTTTTTAAACATTGTTTCTGTGTGTGTGTGTGGGGGGAAGACTGAGAGAAAGAAAGTGAATGGTGCATGTGTGTATTTTTTAATTTAATAATAAGAAAAATTTACTGTAGTTTCATGGGCTTTTTTTTGCAATGTTCTAACAAAATGTTTGCAATGTTCTAAATGACCAACATGTAATACATTAGTAGTGTTTCTTCTTTCAAGTAGGTAGTAGCAGGAGCAGACTACATATTTGATTAGTCCAGCTGTAGAAGATTGTATATTTAATGTGAAAGCGGAATGGAATGAAGTAATTATACAACACATCTATAATATCATACATGTTTCAAGTGTAGAGATCAAGTCACATAGAACAAACCTTTTGGGGAATAAATGACATTATACATTTTATAATTTATATAATAATCATAATAACAATAACAATAATTATAATTATATTTTAGGGGCCCAAAATATTAAATGCTAATGTACATTTACAAAATACACAATTAGTTATACTGTAATATGATATTAATGTTAATACAATTTTATTCCGATTAATTAATGTGATTTGTGTTTCCAAACTTAAACTGTGGTGCATTTTTTGGTTTAGTACTGTGTCTCTGTCATGATTACAACTTTTTGTCTTACCTTTAATTGTCTACTATTCTGTTCATTTTGTTGCTCTGGATAAATTAGTGAAAGTGACCTTTTGTCATACGTGAACACACCACAGCACGAAATTCAACCTCTGCATTTAACCCATTCACCAAGTGAAGCAGGGGGCA
>JBBPDB010032385.1:0-11788 GCA_037974465.1 Brachypetersius altus | reverse complement strand
TTTTTAGCGCCGCTCGGACGTCACGCTCCGCGAAGCTGATCACTCGTTCCTCGCTGATGACATCACCGTCCTCCGTTATAGGCTTGACTTCCAAACCTGAAGACCCACCTCTTCAAGGAGCACTTCGGCGACTAACTATGTCCCGTCCCTAATGCCTACTTGTTTCTTTAAAAAAATAAAAACGTCCTTTCCCTTGACTTCTCTATGACTTATGATGTTCTTCTCTAAGGCTTGTTGGGTTAGGTGTTTTTGACAGTTGTTGTATGGATGCTCCGACTGCAGTATCTCAGTTAAACAGTTGACTCAGATTTAAGCTGTTTTCAGGTAAGAAACAGTTGCGGACTTCCTGAGCACTGATTTAAGTCGCTCTGGATAAGAGCGTCAGCCAAATGCTGTAAATGTAAATGTAAACTTCCAAACCTGCAGCAAAGTGCTGCCTCCACGGGGGATCAGGTCTAGAACACAGCTTATCTGTGTGTAGACCCTTCATACAGAGTCTGTACAGTCTTATACCAGGTGCTGTGTCCAAGCTGACCCACTCCTAACTGTCATCTTCTAGGAAGACCGGGGCGGATACAGATCCGCGAGAACCCGTCGGAGTTGCCGGGTATGGCTACACCCTGCAGCCAGTCTCTCATGACCTTTTTCTCCATGCTGGTCATGGCCGCTCTCATTGCACCCAGAAGCTTACTCACGAAGCGCTGTGAAAACAGACACAGCCTCTCAGCCACTACAGCAGCATCCACAAGATCCAGCCAGTTCCACCAGGTCCTTCACTGTCGTCAGGCCATGTGCTCGTAGTCTTTCGTTCAGGCGGCGTGACTTTGGCCAGGCAGCAGTGAGCCGAGCTCTCGGGATGAGGGGCTCTTTCAGGAGCCAAAACAGTGAGGAGGACCGGTCAAAAACCCCCCCAAACCTTAAATAACCAGTCATAAAAAGGCGAAAATGCCTTAAAATCAAACTTAAAATTCTGCACACTAAAAAACATTCTACCTAATCTAAAACCCCCAACACAGTTCAAAATAAAAACCGAAAACCTTACTCCTCATCGCATCTGACTGCCCGTATAAAACGCTTCGTAAAAACTGTAGTCCAAAAGCCATTTTCCTACTAATAAGATGAACCAGCCCCTGCCCGCCTTCCTTCCTAGGTAAAAACAGCACCTCCTGGGGCAGCCAATGCAATTTATCCCAGAAGAAATCTAAAATAATCCATTGTACTTTCATTAATAAATCATTGGGAGGATCTAAAACACATAACTTATGCCATAACATAGAAGTCACCATATTATTCATTATTCAAGTACGACCTCTGTAGGACATACGTGACAAAGGCCACCGCCATCTCTTGCAGACATTTTGAACTTTTAAGAACATCCTCCCAATTTTTATTAAAATAGTAACAGTTGCCTATATATACACCAAGGTATTTAAAACCATCTGTTCTCCATAAAAGCCCTAAAGGCAAAGCCAGAACATCTGACTGCCACTGTCCCACCGTTAGTGCAGTGCTCTTCTCCCAGTTAACTTGTGCTGAGGAAACTTGACTAAACCTATCCACAACCTCTATTAGTTTGTTCACATCCCCCTGACCTTTCACAGCCACCACCACGTCATCCGCGTACGCAGATACCTTCAGGCAAGGGAGGCACAAGGCCAGGCTAACACCAAAGATGTTCTTCCTCAACACATGCAAGAACGGCTCAATTGAAATGGTGTATAGCATTCCTGACAGACTACAGCCTTGCCGAATACCACTTTTTATCTAGAATGGGACACTTAAACCACCGTTGACCATAACACTGTAAATGTCACTGTATAGCAGCTTAATAATTGCCATAAAACCAGGGGAGAAACCAAAAGCCTGTAGTGTATTCCACAGATATTGGTGCTCCACCCGGTCAAAAGCCTTCCTCTGATCTAGCGAAATGAGACCAAATCCAGCCAAGCCCAATGATCTGGAGACATCAACACAGTCATGAATTAAAGATATGTTCTCCTGTATAGTTCTGCGTGGGACACAGTGAGTCTGGTCAGAATGTATTATGGAGCTCATCACTTCCCTCAGCCTCATCGCCTCAGAGCAGGCTAACCGGCCTCCACTTCCAGACGTGGCACAGGTCCCCTTTCTTGGGCAATAACGTTAGCACAGCTCTCCTGCAGCTAACTGGTAACCTGCCTTCACACATACTCTCATTCAGCACCGCAAGGAGATCAGCGCCCAGAGTAGACCAAAAGGTCTTATAGAACTCCACTGGCAGGCCGTCAATCCCAGGAGCCTTTCCGTTCGCCATGCTCAGTAGCGCCTTGTGCAATTCCATAACCGTTAGTGCACGGTTGAGGACACCATTGTTGTCTGCAGAGAGGTCAACCTTCATAAAATTCCAGAGTCTGATCTGATTCATCCCTGCACTCACACTGATACAGCTCTGAGAAGAACTGCACCACCCTCTGCCGTATTCTGTCAGTGTCAGTCAACTCCTCACCATCAATGCAATTGTGGCAAGAGGAGGGGGGTGTTGATTATTGGGGAGCACCTTCTTCAGACGTCATACGCTTCCATAGATGTTTACTACTCTGATTGTACTAAACCGACAACGCCACCTTGGGAATTTCACCCAAAGAATATACCAATTCTGAAGGAAACACAAGTTCGTCACTTAAGAGGCAGGAAACGTAATTCCAGCCATCAAAAGATACATTTTATTTAAAATATAAAAATATGCCGACATCCAGGATAGCCAGGAACACAAAACCAAAAGAACCAAAAGAAAACTATCAGTAGGGTGGGCCCACAAAGACCGAATTGCGGCACAAGACACCCACATACACTTGTGCACACACACACCAGTGAGGTCAACACTACCGCAGTGAACACAGCACACAGAGGAAACCCACCACACCTCCACAGGTACCCAGCTCCTAAAAGCAACCAAGACAAAATTAGAAAAATAAATCATACATCAAACAAAATACAACACAGTGGTCAGACCAAAACTTAAATCACCTTACTATCCTACACACACACACACACACACACACACACAAACCACTCACACTTACCACTCAGGGTTAAAATACACCAATGGTTAAACAGACTAGTATGAGGCAAGGCAATGGGCAACACCAGAGGCACAGACCTCAACGACGCTAGCAGAGGCAAAGCACTTGCCCATAGAAACAAAGCAGTTAAATCATAGAGGCAAAGCAGCTCCGTCTTAGCAATACAAATTGAGTTTCTTGCTTACCTGTACATGCACACCAAACAGGAAATGCCCACACAACAGGAAGGAATGAGCCTAAGGGAGCACTCTATTTATAGTGCGCCCTGCAATGGCGATTAGATAAATCGCCTGGGCCCAGCAGCCACAACAGGCAACCCTTATCCTGCTACACAATGAATCGGTCGACTCTAGCCTTGACGCTTCTCTGAAGAAAAGAAAAATTCTGATGGAGCGTCCATATCAGTGTTGCTTTGAAAGTGACCAGCGCGCCTTGTGCCCTAAGTCCCAGCAGACCATGAATATTGTCTGCTGTTAAAATGCTTCGATCACCATAAATCTATAAATTCATATTTCTCAACTATACCCCTTAACATCTTCCTGGACTGAATATTTGGTCCTACATGATTACGATCTAGATCATCAATCGTGCAATTAAAATCCCCCCCTAAAATAACAAAATCGTCAATTTCACAAGAATCAATCGCATCTTGTAGATGTGTGAAAAACAGGCAGCGATCCTTATGAGCTACCGGCGCATAAATATTAAAGAGTCAGTGTGACCTGTTCGTATTTGGCTCTAATCTTTAATAATCGGCCTGCCACAATTTCTTCATAGTCACATGCTTGAGGTAGAAACCTTGTAGAGAACAGCACAGCCACGCCCCCACTCACTGACTCCTTGTGGCTCAAAACCACATTCCCTTCCCACTCCTTCATCCAGTTCACCTCATTATCAGCAGTGCTGTGTGACTCTTGTACAAAAGCAATATCTATATGTTTGAGTCTAAGAAGATCAAATAGCATAGCACGCATTTCAATGTGTCTAGCTCCATTTAGATTTAAAGAGCAGATTTTAAAACCACTCATAGGAGCAAGAAATAAAAGAAAATTTAAAATAGGCCACCACATCAGAGAGAGAATGTCTTGTGCTTATTCTTTACTGAGCTGACAGCGCACTCTTGCCATCAGCTTCTTTAAATGATATATTTCCGTGTTGCAGAGACTGTCAGGGTCTCTCAGCCTCAACCAGCTGGCTGAGTCTAGAAACATTGTGAGGTTGGGGTAAAAACCCTCAATATTTACATCACGCTTCCCTTTTGTCCTTTCAAAATTAGAAAAGTCTAATTTGTTCCAGCGAATAGCCATTATTTTTCTGTCCGTCTGTGAAAGACGCGTCAGAGAGCTCGGACCCATCCCTCTCGCTCTCCGAGCTGGTCAGTACCTCGCTCTCCTTGCCATCTCTCCTGTCCGTCAGCACCCGTTTTTGTACTTTTTCCCCCTCAGACTTCACTTTTGTCTTCCTTTTCCTGGGAATCTTAAATGCAACATCCTCACGCACTACCTTAAAAATATCCTCTTTACCGTCAGACGCATCACGCTGGTCAGTCTGCATGCCGTTGCCGCCCGCACTGCCCTGGTTAACCGCACCAGTGCCCGGAGTCTGACTCACTGCACCGCCACTCACATGAGAGCCCGGCTTGGGGAGAGGCGCTGCAGGAGGCCCGTCCTCCGCCGTATTATTCCCACCAAAACCGCAGCACACCCCCCACTCAACCCTTCTTGACTCACCTCACAGTCCCCACTCAACCCGTCCTGACTCCCATTCGGCCCGTCCTGGTTCGCATTACGACTCCCACACGGCCCGTCCCGACTTGCACCACCATCCCGACTCGCACCACCGTCCCGACTCACACTACCGTCCCGGCTCGCACCACCGTCCCGACTCGACCCGGCCTCCTCCTCCTCACTGCCCCTGTTATTAGCGCCACTTTTCAGCTTTTCTGGGCAGTTCTTGATTAAATGCCCCTCTTGACCACAAGCAAAACATTTAACCGACCCAGATGTCGTGAAAATCATGTAGTTGTATCCCTCCAACTTAGATTTCATCGCGATATTAATATCGCTGTTCGGATCGTTTAAGATCATGTGCACATGTCTCCGAAAAGACATGACGTGTCTTAAACGGTCGGATTTACAGCCAGACGGAATCCCATTTTTATGGGAGACACAACTTGACTGTGCCGCGCAAATTCTTTCAGAATCGCCTCATTAGACAGATACGCGGGGACCTTTGACAATATCACTCTTTTAGAGGGGTTCATCAGTGGGAACACAGGCTGATAAGAGTCCCGCATGATGAGCCCCTTCTCCATGAAAAGATTGGCTTTCTCAATCGACTCCAGAAATAAAACGACAGAGCTGTTCATTCTGGAGCATGCCTTAACGCTGTCACACCCCAGCACAGCCAGTGCACACTCGTCAGCAGAAACCTTATTACCATGCCGGCAGGACAGTGAATTAAAATTGAAAAAAGAAGCCATGGTGACCAGCTTAAAAAAGCTGGCCCCCCTACCCACAAACAACACTCCCAAACATCAATGTACACAACAAAAGCACCCCAAAAAACATGAAAAAGAAAAAAGAGCTTATGAAAAACACAATCGCTCCGACCACACTCCGTCACCTCCAACTCCCGCGCAAACAAGAGAGAGAGAGAGATACAGAGAGAGAGTGAGAGAGGGAGTAAGAGAGAGCGACAGAGAGACAGACAGAGAGAGAGAGAGAGAGAGAGTAAGAGAGAGCCCTATGGCCATGCAGGGGGAGCCAGAAGAACTAAAATGAGTTTAAAAAAAAAACCATATTGGCACCAAAAGCAAAAAAAAAAGCGGAGAATATTTGCAGGTTCCGCATTGTTTTGAATATTTACACGTATAACAATCAGTTTCTTTCTAAAAAAAACACGTGTGACTGGATCCGAGAGTCCAGACCCGCGTAAACCTGGGGGTTTACTGTATTGGACAAATCAGTGGACAGTCCTTACAAATATGGTAATGCTGAATGTGTGTGTAAACAACACAGAGTAGAACAAGCAGGTGGGAGCTGAAAACAATAACAATGTAAGACTGTGACAGCGACCTGTGAGTGTGTGTGTGTGTGTGTGCCTTCATATTCTTTTTTTTATATTCAAGCCACAGAACAGGTTCAGACCCATGATAGTGTATGTGTGTGTGTGCATGTGTGATTCACACACTGTGGGTGTGATCTGGGGAGTATACGTCTATCTGCCCGGCCCCAAGGGGTAGAACAAAAGGCCAAACAGATGAGCAGAGAGAGTGAGTTTACCTCTATACACAGATATGCTTGTTTAAAGAAGAATGGAGGGATTAATCTAAAAACTGGTTTTGGCCTCACCCCAAACCATGCAGAGGTGTTCGGTAATCTGTAATAGACACACTTATTTGGTTTCTGAAGCTGTATGACTCACTGAAATCTACAGGGCTCTCAAGTTGCCCCAAAACCTGTGCATGAGATTTTCGGGATGTGCGGCCGAGCGGGGGTGGGGGGGTGGGGGATGGTGTTTGTGGTTCGCTAGGATAGCGTACTTTAGCCCGCTAGGATACGCTAGGGTAGCTGATAATACCAGCAGCTGAAATTTGGCACATGTTTACAGATAACAGTAAGTCATAGTGTCAGAAATCACATAAGCAAGTCTACTAGAGATTGCTGAACAGCTTGACTTGGTTTATGGCAAGTGTGATAATTTAAGCCCTCCAATCGTTATTTACAAACATCATATAAACAAGCATTGCTCACCACTGCCCTAAAGGCATTCCTAACAAACCTTAAATAAACCAACATTACTTATCGTCACCCTCTAAATTCTGTATTAACTAACATCAAGCAAACATTACTCAAAGCGTAATTATAAATTCCACAAAAATGTTATTATTCACAGAAACATTGCTGGGATCATTCGCAGGACTGTTAACCTGTTTCTGTGGGGTTGATTAGCAAACCTGTGTGTTTATTTCACTGCTGGAAAGCTGTTGAGACAGTGTTGCTACTGACAAGCACACCTTGTCACAGTTTCAATTTGCGGCTGTATCACCTGTGTCGATCAGCCAGGCTGCAGTTGAGCTGAGGCGAATGTGCTTCAAATCCCTGCTAGACGTTTTCTCCTACAGACTCAAGTCATGGCAGAGATAAGATGGGATTTGCTGCTTTCCTGCTACAGAAGAAGATTGCTGGGTTTGCTGAGGCCACAGGGACTAATAGGGAGGTGGTTTGGACCCCAGGAGCAATGTAGGGTCAAAAGACTTTTGGAACAAGGTCTGACAGTCAAGTCTGGACCGATCTGACAAATGTAGACATTATAAACATCCATGCTGTTTTTCTGTCATCCTAAACTCTGTTGCAGCTGCTTAGTGATACATTTTATGTCCTAGTGTGAGAGTTCAACTACGATATGGTGCACCTATAGCTTCAAACATGAGTCAACATGCCCAGTACTGAAGATGGGCCCCCGAGCTTTGAGCTGTGGGCTGATGAAGCTCCATGCAGTACATTTGGATGATTGGGAGTGGCATTTGTGTCCAAAACTAATCATCTAATATCACTACCTGAATTCACTGGTGGTCTTGGGCTGCAACCAGATCCTCATAGCTATGTTCCACCATAACAGCAGATTCTGTTATTACATTAAAGAAACTTCGGAAAATTTACTTCAGACAGAACTGTGAAGGAGCAAGGTGTTCAGCACACACAGCAACCTAATCAAACTCATGAGCTAATGAAGTAATATAAATCTACACATTCCGGCCAGTTTTAAGCTAAAGCCCGGAACCATTAAGAAAGGCGTGTTTTAAGGACATTAAGGTCAATGGCCAAATATCCCTCCTCAGTATCCCCTCTGCCGCCTCCTGCTCTCTATCAATGCAATGTTAATTCCTTCGGAGCAGCAACCGGCCTGTCCTTTCCTTTTATCTCGCTACAGCCTCTCCCTCTCTTTCTCTCGCTCTCTCCCTCGCTCTCTATTTCTCCAAGATAACGGCTTGAGCCTGCAGCAGCAATAAGTGCACTGACATTTACAGCGGTTGGTGGTAGAAAACCACGGTCAATGAATGGTGCAGTGGCTGCCCAGTGCAAAAACATATTTACACAGTTCACCACCACCAAACAGTCCTTTAGCTATGGAGTTACATTCACTCGCCATAACTGTTTGTTCTCTCCTTGGGTGGGTACCCTCCATCACTGCGGTAGCGTGGTCCTCCCTCTCCCCAGTGACTCAGAATAACTGTTATGTCTGTCTCTGATTGGATGGAGTGGTCCTCCCTTTCCCCCCATCAGTCAGCATAACTGTCCTCTCTCTCTGGGTGCCATGTAGGCTGTATTCTTTTTAGTATTTTATTTATTTATTTTTATCATATTACAGTGCATCCGGAAAGTATTCACAGCGCATCACTTTTTCCACATTTTGTTATATGTCATGACACGGACACAGAGGAGGTGCAGTGACAAAGGGGGATTTTAATGAACTATATACAAAAGAACAAACGAACAAAACAAAGGCAGGACTCGTGCTCCGGGGTGAATCGGGGATAAACAAGGCTTGGCTGCACTCAGGCAGACAGAGGAGCTAGAGCAGGAACCCTCTCGAGGGAAAATCAGGGTGGAGGAGCACGAGTCTGCAAAACAAGAAAAGAACACAGGTAAGGCATCAAACAAACACAATAGCAACAGAAAGAAAGACTAATACGGACATGTAGACTCGAGGCCGAGCTGGGCTATATATAGGGCGGAGAAGGGGAAACAGGTGCGGCGAGGAAATTAGGAAACGAGACGCAGGTGGACGAGAGGGATACAAATACAACGAGGAAACTTACAAGGGAGCAGACGAAGGGAGGAAGGGAACAATGGAGGGGAATCGGGACAAAAGCAGACAATATGACAGGGAAACTAATATTCAGGGGAGTCGGAGCGGGTAAGGGAGGACGGAGCAGCCGTGACAGTACCCCCTACCCAAGGCACGATCTCCTCCTGGGGATCGGAAGGGACACGGGAGCACCTAACAAGTTGAGGAGGTGCAGACTGGCGGGGGGGGCGGCCCCGGGGATGCGGGGCTGGGCGCTCTGGACGCGTGCGATGGAAGTCGTCCATCAATCTCTGGCTGAGAACGTCGTGCGCCGGCACCCAGCTCCGCTCCTCGGGTCCGTAGCCCTCCCAGCTGACAGCTGCCCCGCCCTCGTGCAGAGGACCAGGATGGACAGGTCTAAGGAGGGAGACATGAAACACAGGATGGATTCTCATATGTGAGGGCAGTTGTAACTTAAGAGACAGGATTGACTTGTTTTAACACACCAAACGGACCAGTAAACCGGGGGGACAACTTTTTGCAAGGGAGGTTCAAGAGTGGACAGCCAGACCCCGTCACCCTCCCAGATGGGAGGCGCCTCTCTCCGCCGACGGTCGGTCGTTCTTTAAACCTACGAACTGCGCGCTGGATGGATGTGTGAGCATCCTCCCACACCCGCTCTGCTCGACGAAACCAGCTGTCCACTCCGGGAGCTCCGGAGGGACTTCGGTCCCACGGGCAGATCGGGGACTGGTGCCCGAGCACACACTGAAAAGGGGTCAGACCTGTGGCGGAGTGATGCATCGAGTTCTGGGCATACTCTGCCCAGACCAGGAAGTCCGCCCAGTCATGCTGCCGGCTATGGCAGTAAGCCCGGAGGTACCGGCTGAGTTCTTGAACGGCCCGCTCGGCTTGGCCATTCGACTGAGGGTGATAACCCGATGTCAGGCTGACCGCTG
Source organism: Brachypetersius altus (assembly GCA_037974465.1). Taxonomy (NCBI): domain Eukaryota; kingdom Metazoa; phylum Chordata; class Actinopteri; order Characiformes; family Alestidae; genus Brachypetersius; species Brachypetersius altus. The sequence continues at coordinate 1,974 of JBBPDB010032385.1, read as the reverse complement.
CCCCCAAATGTCCCATGAATGCCTTCCAGACCCTTGACGTAAATTGGGGGCCGCGGTCTGACACGATCACCTCCGGGATGCCATAGTACCGGAACACAGACTGGAAGAGGGCCTCCGCGACCTGGCGAGCAGAGGGGAGAGAACGGAATGGGAGAAAACGACAACCCTTGGAGAACCGATCAACCACTACCAACACCGTCGTGTACCCCTTAGATGCAGGCAGGTCCGTGACAAAGTCCACCGCGAGGTGAGACCACGGTCTGTCTGGCACGGATAGGTACGTTAATTTTACGGTAGGCAAAGAGCGGGGGCTCTTCGTGGTGGCACAGACCAAGCACGAGAGCACTGCGTGACGCACATCTCTAGAGAGAGAGGGCCACCAGTACTTACGTGCGACAACTTCCAGCATTCTGGTAATGCCCGGGTGGCCTGTCGCGGGGGTTACATGAGCCCACTCTATCACCTTAGGTCGTAGTGCCTCAGGGACGTACTGATTCCTCACGGGGCACTCGGAAGTGATCTCCACCCCTTCGAGCGCCGTCGCGATCTCTCCATCGAGGTCCCATGATAGAGCCACAACAAAACACTGAGCTGAGAGGATGGGCTCTGGTTCCCCTGTCTCGCGCTCTGTCTCGAATTGGCGAGACAGCGCGTCTGCTCTTTCATTCAGCTTACCCGGGCGATACGAGATCTGGAAGTTGAATCGGCCGAAAAAGAGAGCCCACCTTGCTTGTCTGGGGTTCAGCCTCTTAGCCTGCCGGACGTGTTCCAGGTTGCGGTGATCGGTGAGAACCAAGAACGGCTGTCGTGCTCCCTCTAAATGATGACGCCACTCCTCCAGCGCCTCCTTTACAGCGAGCAGCTCGCGGTTGCCGACGTCATAGTTCCTCTCTGCCTCCGTCAGTTTTCTAGAAAAAAAAGAACAGGGGTGCAACCACCTGGGGTTGCCATGATACTGGGAGAGGACAGCCCCGATTCCTACCTCCGAGGCGTCTGCTTCAACAATGAACTGCTGCTCAGGATCAGGCATCCGCAGCACGGGAGCGGTGATAAACTCTTGTTTTAACTGTGCAAAGGCGACGCACACTTCTGGCATGAATACTATTTCCTTGGGTTTGCCTCGGAGGAGGGATATTATGGGAGCGACCACTGTACTAAACCCAGGTATAAAGCGGCGATAATAATTAGCGAACCCCAGGAACTGTTGTAAACCCTTGACAGTCGTGGGCTCTAGCCACTCAGACATGGCAGTTACCTTGCCGCCCTCCATAGATATCCCCTCCCGGCTGACGCGATGACCGAGAAAGGTGACCTCCGGCTTATGGAATTCACACTTCTCGGCCTTGACGTACAACCCGTACTTCAGTAGGCGGGTGAGGACCTTGCGCACGTGCTGCACATGTTCGTTATAGTTTTTCAAAAATATTAAAATGTCGTCAATGTAGACAACCACAAATTGGGACAACATGTCCCTCAGGACGTCGTTGACGAACCCCTGGAAGACAGAGGGTGCGTCTGCCAACCCGTAGGGCATCACTAAGTATTCGTAGTGCCCGTTGGCAGTGCTGAAAGCAGTTAACCATTCATCACCCGCCCGAATCCGCACGAGGTTGTATGCACTCCGGAGGTCCAACTTCATGGCTGTCTGGCTCAGACAAAGGATAAACACGTGACCGAGGGGGGGTTTTCCCAGGTTTCAGCTCGATCGCGCAATCCCAGAGACGATGCAGAGGGAGGCGGGTAGAATATTCTCAGGTCAGAATATTCGGGGGGAATGTCCACAGGATTCTGTGCTGAAGGGCTCTCTATGGTGGTGGCATGAACGGGGAGCGAGGGGATGGAACAGGTGTCTTGGCAGGCAGGGGACCATGGAGTGGGAGTGCCAGTCTATATGGGTATTGTGTAATCTTAACCACGGAAGCCCAAGGACAATTTGGTGATGCGATTGGGGCAGAACGGTGAGGTCTATGGTTT
>JBBPDB010032340.1:0-11792 GCA_037974465.1 Brachypetersius altus | reverse complement strand
CATTTCTAAAGAATGCTTTCAGCACCTTGTTGAATCAATGCCACGTAGAATTAAGGCAGTTCTGAAGGCGAAAGGGGATCAAACACCGTATTAGTATGGTGTTCCTAATAATCCTTTAGGTGAGTGTATACCCCCCTCTTCCGGCGCTCAGCATGATGATAGCAGCACAGAATTGGTAGAATTGGTGTAAGCATTCTCCTCCAAGACGTGTTAGCGGACATTTAAAAAGAATGACTGGGAGATAGCATGTCCTGCTTGTTGGTGGTACACAGAAAAAGGGTGTGACTAGAGATGGCTAAACTGGTCAAAAGGTTTTCCTTTTTGCAGAACATGACCGAAAACAAAAATAACATGAAATGTCCTCCACTCACACATACGAATGTGCTAATAATTGAAGGTTCAGTTTTCACACCCTCCACAGCATCTCCGAGCGTGTTTCCCTAAATGATGAGTCAGAATGAATCATTTAGGGATGCTTTGGTCATCACTATTTCTAAAGCTTGAATCAAAATTTGGCATGTGCTTTCCAGCATTTGCTTTTTTATCTCTCATCTAATATTTAAGGACAAAGAGAAACGGAGAAGGGATAAACAAAGACAAAAATTGGAGAGAGAATGGGAAGTGGGGTATTATGTCTGTTGGCTGTTGACCAGAAGGACAATGGTGGGTGAAATAAGATACTTATCTATGCCTTATCACTGCTGGGCATGCTCATCTACAGCATGTGAGTAATCACTAATCTATGAGGACTGGTTTACAGAGCAAAGTTAAGTTTGATGTTAAATGAACACAGAAAAGTGGAGATGACCTCAAGATAATACAGAAAGAGCCTATTTCTATTCAGTAAATGAGTTCAAAGATTGTGGTTGACCAAGTACAAAGCAGACTGGATACTGTATTCATATGACAAGTCTTGCCCTAAGACTATTACATGGTGTGTTTGATTACGCTGAGAACTGAACGCCAGGCAATTGCATTGGGAGCATTACACCATACTGTTCTCTATAAAAATTGTATGAAAAATTGATAAAATTCATAACAAAAAGCAGTAGCTATTAGGATAGAATTTTAGTCAGAAATGCCTGTTTCTGTAAATGTTTTGACATACATAGAATTAGAGATGGAAACACTTTCTCTAGCGATAACCCAAATCTTATGGGTCAAATTTCTTGCAGGAAATAACATAATTTTTGTCGCTAAAAGTCAGTTTAATGGAAATTGCTGGAGCAGCAAAAAAGTATGATGAATAAAAAACAGCAACTTAGGGTTCTCCTTCAATCATGTTGAACTGTATTCTGCATGGCAGCATGTGTTAGCTTTCTCTCTTGGTAGCATTTTGTATTGGAGGCAATCGGATTTGGTGGAATTTGCATTGAATTGGTTAGAAATATAATATGTATTCATTAATAAAAATATATATTGGTGTGTTGGTGGTGAATAAACGAAGTACATGATCCAACCCAAATGGTATTTAGCAAAGCCTACGATCTACACAGGCTTTGCAAATGCATCATAGCTTCTTGACATATGTTACTTATACCCCCTTCCTATAAACTCCTCCACATCAATCAACTCCAGATGCAAGAGCTGAAATCAAAGCGATTAAAGGGACACATTTTGTTTTTTTACTTTTACAAGAGGTCAAAAATTACAGATGGTGCTTTGAAGATGCTCTAAAATATGAGTGTCTGGGGAAAAGTATCGAGAAAGATAAAAAAGGAAGGGGAGAAAAAGATGGTGGGAAAGAGGAATGAACATGTGCAGATGAGAAATGTGAGCTTCGGCTTGACGGGATCTCTACAAAGGCCAGCTTGAGGTAGTCCTGTAGTGCATTATCTTTGTAATGTGACATAAATAAATACAAATTGATTCTGTCAAAAAACTGTATCACAGAGGTTTTATGCAGGAAAATGAATCAGACTATGCTATTAATTGTGCCACGTGTGTGATATGAAGCTGAAAATATAGTTTACAAAGGAGCTGAACTTAACCATCTGTTTCAGTAGATGGGCGCATTTTATCACACCCATTTGTTACATTCCTGGGTGAGAAAAACTCAGACTAGGAAGATACACACTGAATACATTATCCAGTTTCAGTCACAAGAATTTGTTTTAAAGAATAACCAGATGCTCAGCTACCACCTTTACACAGAATCTCATGATGGCTCTACTACCAGGGTTTCTGAATAATCACCACAAATATTATACAACTATGTAAAAAATAACACATTTGGTAAGGCCAGCATTCATAAGGATACATAAGACTGACTTAAACCTATATAACAATTATGACCTGAAAACTCAACTAAAGCAACCTGTTTGACATCTGCACTTGTTGGAGTAGGATACTACAAATGTAGGCTCTTCTCAGTTGTAACTGTTTTTGAGTGTGTTATAAAGCCTTATGAACATTGGCCTTCAGGGAAGTGTCTTTTGAGCTTCAGCTCCTACTTAGAATATGAAACAGAGTAGAAACCCATTATAGTGGTGTTTTTAAAGGCCTTCTTTAAACAACTCACAGTATTTAGGAATGTGTCAAAGCTGCTGCAGGGTTCATTAGTCTTCGTCTAAGCCAATATTTTGTTAAAACACAATTTACAGCTGCACAGTTATCAACATTATCAGCAAATTGTCTGCAGACCGTGAGAAAAACGTTCTACAAACATATTTACTGTAATATAAAACTCTGGTCCCGTCACCTGTGGTTGCTCAGTCTCCCTGGCTACATTATGCAAATGTAGGCAGGTACCCACCTCCACCTGGTACATAAGAAGCTGTTCCTCCTCCTCAGTCACCTCCAGTGACACTGGAACTGAGGCAAAGGGCTGCCTGGCCATCTGCTGCTGCTCCAGAGAGAGAGAGAGAGAGAGAAACAGAAGACATTAGGAAAAGGAGTGAGAAAGAGATAGAGGGGGAAATAGAGATGGAGAGAGAGAGAGAGAGCAGGAAAACTTAATTAAAGAGGAAATGAGAGAGGAATGGTGCTTTTGTGAGTTATGCCCAAGTCTCTTTATCTCTGCATGCTCCAAACACCCTGAAGAAAACAAATGTAAACAGACGAGAACGCAGCACAATAACTGACACACAACCGAACCGAATGAGCAGAGGGTGCAAAAAAGCTCACACACCAACAGAGCACCGGCTCAACACCCCATCGCTAGGACCCTCACAAAGGGTCTAGACAGGTTTAAAAAGGACACACAGACACACACTGCATTCAAAATGACCAAATGTGGCCCAAAACCTAATCTTTCAGGGCTTTATACTTTTTATTCACACTATTTGAAAACATACGCTGCCCTTTTCATGAATGGACCTACAGAACTGTTAATAGTTTATTTACTGTAACCACTTAATCCATACTAGGGTCACGGGTACCTGGAGGCTATCCTGGGGTCTATGGGTGCAAGGCAGGAACTCCCCCTGGGTGGGGTGCCAGCCCACCGCAGTATAATAAAACTTTGTTATAAAACACTAGACGTTAAGAACAGTTGTTGGAGACAGAGTGAATCATGTGCTTAGGCTGGGCTTCTGGACACCTGTGTCCCGGCTGTGAGAGGTACTCAAGGTGAACCAGGCCAGGGTTCTGATTAGTGATTCTCGACCGCTGCAACAAAAGCGGTTAAAAACAAGGTGTGAAGCTGCTGTGGATTGGTGTGTGTAGAGTTTAGCACAAGTACAGGCCTGTGCTGGGAGCAGGAGTGGTTTATGTCCCCAGGCAAGTCCTTCAGGAGGGAAGAAGGACACAGCAGCATCTTTTGTCTGGGTCTGTAAATGCCCCATAAAATGCATAATTAACCTCCACAAGCTGTAAACACTAGCTGTCTCAGGACGGAGAAACTGTTTGACTATAATATTTGTGTGTAATATAAGTGTGTGCTCCTGAGTGTGAGAGAGGAAACAGGAAGTGTCTGCTGTTCACAGTAAGACAGTTGTAAACTGTCTTCTGTTTTTCAGATTCTATTTTACTGTTTAAAACATTAATCCTGTGCTCATCAGTGACTTTATTTATTTATTTATTTATTTACTAACATATCTGAAAACAAGGCAAGAATTATCAAAAGTTACAGCAAAGCATTGTCGTTCCGTGTAAATGAATACTGTAAATATCTACTTTATTTATGTGTGTATGTATATATTTTTGGTCTTTATTTATGTATCTTACCTGATTCAAATGAAAGGAATCACATGAACATTTTAAAAAGTGACAATACAGTTTTAAAGACAGTATTCAAAATCAGATCACATTTTCTGGAGCTCTATATTATATTTAACTCCTTAAAGATACTCTTAATGTCTCCAGAGTAAGTTGCTGCTAATAATAGAAGATGAGCAATTACAAAGCATTTTGATACAGTGGGCCAAGTGTCAGTGACCTGACTCAAACTGACACAAAATTAAACCCATCAATCATGAGAGAACAGAGACCTAGAGCAGAGATTTTCAGTCTCTGGCCTCCTGGTAATATATACACATACACCCTATATGGACAAAATTATTGGGACATACATGCTTTCCAAGGGTTGGGCTTGGCCCCTTACTCCCAGTGAAGGATTAACGTTTCAGAATACCAAGACATTTTGGACAACACCAAGCTTCCAACTTTGTGGACCCAGTTTGGGGAAGAACTTTATCTATTCCAGCAGGACTGTGCTTCACTGCACAAAGCGTGGTCCATAAAGACATGTCTGGATACGTTCAGTGTGGAAGAACTTGACTGAGCCCTGACCTCAACCCCATCCAGCACCTTTGCGATGAACTGGAATGGAGATTGTGAGCCAGTCCTGACCTTATAAATGCTCTACAGAATGAATGGGCACAAATTCCTACAAAAAAACACTCCAAAATCTTGTGGAAAACCTTCCAAGAAGAGTGGAAGCTGTTATAGCTGGAAAGTTCTAGTAGCTAGTTAGGTCTGTTTGTATTCTCATCTCTTTTTATTCTCTTCTTGTGGACTCAGGGTTTAATACACATTCAGAAACTGAAAAATATATACACCTCTTATTATAAATATCCAAAATCCCCAATCCATATCCTGTCAAACCCACCACATACACACCCTGGTCTATGCAGAAGACATTTCTTACTTTCATGCACCATGATAAAAAGAATGATACACAGAGCGCGAAAGAGAGGGCGAGACAGAGAGAGAGAGAGAGAGAGAGAGAGGCTGACAGCAGAGGTTTCTGGTTGCCGCAGCAATGAGCTGAGTTCTGCTGACAGACTGAGAGGTCACTTATATTTGCCGTGGTGGTTCAGTGGTAGAATTCTCGCCCCCTGCGTGGGTCAGTCGCGAAAAGGTGCAAGAGAAAAACAGCCAATAGAATCACAGGTTTGCTGTAAATTTTTTTAAAAAAATCAGCCAATAGGATGGCAGCTTTTGGTGACTCCGAAAAACAGCCAGTAGGATGGCTCGATTTATAGTTCGAATCCCAAAGGTGAGACATGTTAGTGGAAAGCATTGAAAATATGTATAAAACAAGGGCCAAACAGCCCACACGTCCATACAGGCTTTCCTGGAGTGCCAGGGAAATGGATATGCCTTCTGGCAATGCAGCTCAGCATCTCGGGCGAGAATTACAGGCCGGCGACTGTGGCTTGGAGGGGGCGGACCGGCAATCTGCCTATTTTTATAGTGTAAAACCTAATTATGCCCCCAAATATGCTCCCAGAACACTTTAATTTCATTTCAAAATTAGTTTAATACATTACCGTTAATGAAAATATGATAAACCCGTACTGTACTGTACAGTTTACACTGAACTCCAGGAGTGCTTGAATGTAAATACAGATGATAGACTGCACTGTAATTCATACACAGCTGTTTTCTTTGGTATGCCTGTCTTTTCCTTTTGTATAAGTAGGATCAATACAGTAATAATTTCATGCATTTTTTTATTAATAAAATATAGAGTTAAATGTAGGAGCTATCACCAGTCTTTTTTAGAGTTCAATAATTTACTGTTCATCCGCTGGCGAGGTGTATTGTATTAATAACTGGCACAAAAATACATGAAGAATTATATATTGCCATATCTGCTGTTTCCACGAATTTGCTGTGGTTTTTTGCCAAAATTATTATTTCGGTTCTAAGAAAAACATGTCTGAACGACTGAAAAGAAACGACTTATTTCATTTTAAATTTAGCTTAATGCATTACCCTTAACAAAAATGTTAAGAAAGAAAGAGAGAGAGAGAGAGAGAGACAGACAGAGAAAGTATGTCCCAATACTTTTCCCCTGCGACCTTCCCAGTTGCATATCTTGGCGGGGAATATAAATTAAAAGAGGCGAATACGGTTTTACCTTTACCTTTACATCTAATGCATTAAACTGAGTTTATAATGAAATAAAAGTGGTCTGGGAGCATATTTGGGGGCATATGTAGGGTTTACACTATAAAAATATGCATTTTTTTTTTTTACCAAAACACAACACGTTTTTTCACTATACGCAGGTGCTCTTGGAACTAACCCCCCGTGAAAAATATTACAGTCTATATAACCACTCTCACCGCTTCCAAAGCTGTATAAGGTTCTCTATTGCTCAAACTTGTTTTTTCTTTCTTTACTGAAGCTTCACAAGCCTTCAACATGTTGCCTAACTGCATTTGGAGCACTTCAGGAATAAGTCATTTCTTCTCCTTTATTCTTCAGAAACCTTCCTCTCCTACATTAGTGCTTCTTCATGCTTCTTTGGACTACAAAATGAACCCTTTTAGCAGCACTAATATCATCAGACACATTTGGAATAAATCTAATCTGACAGAAAGCAAACTTGATGAGAACAATAATCTTAGATCAAGACTGAAGGAACCGGGACATGACCAAAAACACACAACCTCAGTGTAACTACTGAACCATTTTGAATACTGAACCACATAGATTTGCCTTTTGATGTTACACATAGACATACTCAGATCTGACCAATCAAGTCATGGACTCCATAAGACCTCTAAAGGTGTGCTGTGGTATCTGCTACAAAGACATTAGCAGCAGATCATTTGAGTCCTGGAAGCTGCAAGGTTGGGCCTTCATGGATCAAACTATTGTGTCCAGCACATTCCACAGATGCTCACTGAGAACCTGTAGGCCAATTCAACGCTTTTTACTCCTCGCACCCTGTTTCTGGGAACTGCACACGGCACCACTGCACACTGGGAACACCATACAAGACCTGCAATTTGGCCTTTGTCAAAGTCACTTGGATCTTTACGCTTTCAGTTTCTTTGCTCTTACACAGCTTTAAGACCTAACAGTTTCCACCCCCTTGGCAGGTGACATTGTAACAACATAATAAATGCTCTTCACTCTCAGAGGTTAAGCTGTTATATGTCATATTTCAAACAAGTTTGCAAAATTTATAAAACAATGCTGGAACTTTTTTTTTTTTTTTGCAGAAGTGTAGACTATCATGTCCTCTAGTGTGTCTTTTAACAGGAGAAACATTCATGTCCTTGACGATCGGTGGGTAAGATTATTAAAACACTACCATCTCCTCATTCAGCCTGCAAAAGATCACGACTATTGATATCCTTCAAATAATCACCTTTACTTCATTGTTCAAGTCTTGTCCTCTAGCCAAAGCTCATCATGTGTGTCTTATTCAAGTAGGCTGCTATTCAGCACTGAAAGAAGAGGTTCCATGGGGGCTAACACTTGTACTGTAATGGATCTGATAGGGGCAATCATAAAGCCCCACAATGCCTCTCTCCTCTTTCCGGCATGGAACTCCATGTGGTTCTGAACAATGACCTGGACTGATAAGATGAAGTAATTTCCGGCCCAGTTTTAAATTCGAGAATTTGTTTACACTGCTATAGCAGATAACAAAATGGACAGCTTTTGTCACTGTTTAAAAAATGAGGTTTCTAAGAAATATACCTGAATAAAACATAACTGCTGATTTTAAGACATATTTTTCATGTTATTTCACACATGTTTAGCATGGAATGAAAGCAAACAAAGACTTATTATTAAGCCAGTGCTTTAGTTCTGAAACTCTTTTCACATTGGTTTATTTCTTGGCCAACTGGCAGACTTCTGGAATCCATTCACAGTTCAATTTCAAATTACGAGAGCCCTTAGAGGGCCATTTTGCTATACTATATATCTGTAATTCTTTTATGCAGTAAATGGTCATTAATTACATCTGTCTAAAATCTTTTTCAACTTTTACTTTATTACAGCTATCAATGGATTAAATCGGCATTAACAGAAGTATATACTACTCTCAGTAATTCAGTAACATTTAGTGTGAACGGAGGATTCACAGGAATCTGAACATAAAAATCAATTCAGAATCAGAAAACTTTATTGATCCCAGATGAAGTTGCTTAAATTGATGACCATGGAGTGAACAGAGTCTCCCATTTTCAACATCAATGTCCAAAGACAGCAACAGTTCCACCAAATGTCATATGCATAATAAATTTTAAATTATTCCAAATGCTCTACATTGCTTTATGCTTATCTTATCTATACCGTAACTATAACTACTAAAAGGTTTAAAGACAAATCTGTGAGAGGCCAAATGATGGCAGGGCACTGTCCTACTTTATACTGACTTGCTCAGCTTGCTTGCAGTCCAGTCATTATGGCAGTAACATTACACTGCTATCCAGTGCTAAGACAAGACAAATTTTAGTGCAGACATCTTTGATAAACCCTAAGAGAGGAGGACACTGATTGACTTACAGGAAGAGTCTACAGGCCATCTGATCGATCACTAGGAAAAGGGGACATCCACCTTTGGACATGGTTGTTTAGTCAATAACGCCAAAGGCAGCAGAGCACTCACCAGAATCTGGAGGTAATCATACACTGGGGATGCATGATACGGGCAAAGACTCCATACTTTAATCAATATTGCTACAGAATGCATTTGGGATCATATAGCAAAAATCTCTCTCTCTCTCTCTCTCTCTCGCTCTGTCTATCATACGCAGCATTACTGTATATTCTGAGCAGGAGGGGCGATGGTAAATTTGGGCGTTGTCTATGTCTCGCCGTGGTTCTGGGGAGGTTATGCGCTGTGAAGACTGGTGCGCATTCCACTTACGTCTATTTGGGCTTGGGTACCACTACATATACACTATATATGTATGTAAGTAGTGTCTATGTTTGTTGGATTACATCCAAATAGCCCCAGAAACATTTGTGGTACACAATAAAACATCCTGTGATTGGATGCAAAACTCATTTGTGTATTAAGACAGGATAATATTGCCATGAAATGAAAAGGGGGCATCAAACACCAGTCCAGCCCTTGTGGCGGGACCATCTCAGAGAATGTGAGCAACTTTGTTTGATGCATTTATGCCACCCTATTTTTTCATATTTTGCACGGTTGCAGTCAACATTACTACGCGCTTCTTTTCCAGGGAGCTGCGGGTGAAAAGTACAGCAAGTCTTTGACAAATTATACTATTGTAGTATTTCTCATTGGTTCACATTTAATCTTTCATTATGATCCTATTGCTGCATTCTGCCGCATTGTGTACTATTGAATCATTTTTCACCGTAATAGAAGAAAACACACACACAAACACACACACACACACATACACAATGCACAATCATTTTATAGATTGTGGCAGTAGAATCCTGACCTCGGTGGGTTTGTTATGTAAGACTGCTGAACAGGGCAGGACTGTCTCATTCCTCTCCATTGTCATGTAACTGTCTTGTAATTGAGGCAAATCAATTTAGTCCTGAGGAGCCATTACTGGCCCTGACATCCACAGAGAAACAGAGAGATAACAGTGAGCAAGAACACATGAGAGGGAGAGCAGGGTAGAAGCAGAGAAGAAACGAGGACATGCTTGATGCATAAATGTTTCTTGAGTAGTCCTAGGGTTCCTAAACTTGTGTATGTTATAGGATATTCATTTTCCAGTTTTTAAAAATATATTTTGTCATTTTTTTGTCAAATTTAAAAAATCATTTAAAAACTCCAGCCATCCTTTCAAATGTATATTTTTTAAAAAGCTGAGCAATACAAATGTTCAGCAATGCAAAACTTATACTGAAGGTTTAGTCTTTTTCTTTCTCTTTTAAATTACTTTTTTGACAGCATTACCCAGAAATCTCCTTATTCAGCAATCCCCCAGAGTTGCAGATTCATTTTTTTTTTTTTACATTTTTACGGCATTTATCAGACTCAGTCACACGTGGATTTTTTTTAAAGAACCAAAATCATCGTTTTACATGGAAATTGCAAATATGTGCTTTTTTTTTGAGAATCGAACTGTATTGCCGCCACCAGCCCACCGGTGGCAGTAATACCCTGAAAAGTTGTCAACCACCATAAAAAGAAGAAGAAGAAGCCTGCTGCAGCGTGCCTGCTCTGTGTCTTGTCCTCCTATTTTAGTGTTTTAAACTTTCCCCCTCCAAATTTTCAAGTTACACACACATACATATATATATATATTTCTTCAAGGATTCAAGTATGGTTCATAAATGGCAGCGCTCTAAAAGTCTTTCTTTCTCTCTTTTCATTCCCTTAAACAGGGTAGGAGTGGGATGGTGGAGGTGTTAAGCAGTGCAGTGACAGAGTGTAAATCACAGACTGTTGACATTACACACGGCGGGGCTCTGAGCAGTGCCGGGGGAGAGAGGAGGGGAAAGTGGGACAATTCAGAGCTCATCAATTATATTACATCATATTAACCCCCATCATCAGCTTTCACTGACACCTCTCATCCATTCCCATTCCACAGCCGCCCCGACAGTTGGTCTGTGTGCAAGCCTGTGTGTGTGTGTTTACCTCTGCACACCAGCCTCCTGAGCAAGGAACCAAAATACCTCCAACTAAGATATATATATATATTGCTGTCAAATGATTAGAATTGTTAATATAATTTAGTCACATTTCACATTGCATTACCAAGCAGATTTAAGAAAAAAGGAATATATTTGTGTTTATTGAGCATTCATGTTAAAAAAAATCTCTCCAAACATTTATCCACATTAATGTGGCCCTGTTACTCCTCTTTCAGCCAGCTACTAAGACAAACTAACTTGTTGACATTGTCCATTGTCCGAGAGGAGAGCGGACCACTTCTTATTTACAATGTTGCCTGCAACTGAGAACAGTCTCTCACATGGAACAGTGGTTGCAGGAGTGGAAAGATATTTGCAAGCCAGCAGTGCCAGCTTGTCATGAGCTCCTGAATGGGCTGACCACCACTCCAAGGGACAGTCCTGCATACTAATGATCGGCTCTGCACTGTACAAGTGCATGATTCTGTCAGGCAGCAACTCCTTTTCTGATTCTGAATCTGTGCCCATCTGTAAAAGACTTCTTTTCTTTGGTGGCTCATCTTCGCAAGTCTGTCAAGGTGGGGATTGTTCAGCAGTCTTCCAAGTGTGGTCCACACCCTCTCTCTGTCACACTTGGGGAGGCACTTCAAGTCCTTGAAGCGAGGATCCAAAGCTGTTGCAATCTTGAGCCATTCATCGTTGATATAGTTTTGCTGATGGAAGGTTAGGTTTTCTTGGAATGCTGTATTAAACCTAGCTACATATGCAGGGTCATCATCAAAGGTTTCCATCTCACAATGCAGGTGGCAGAGGGCAGGAAATATAGGATTCCCCACCCAGAATCTCAGTTACATGCCTGCAGTGAAAACACACAAACAGAGGGAGAGATGTAAGAAAAAATGGTTATCAATTCATTTTATTTCTGCCTAAATTGTATATAGATTGCTTACTTGCAGGGCTCCAGAAGAGACTTCAGTTTCTGCAGTTTGTCCTATCCTTGTGGCGTCAGCATGACAAGTTTCTGGCTC
>JBBPDB010032321.1:0-11792 GCA_037974465.1 Brachypetersius altus | reverse complement strand
GGCTGTCCTCCGGCGGTACAACTCGAATTGCCCTTTTCCTTAATAAAGAGGCTATTTCTTCCTCTAAAACCTGAGCAGATTTCCCCTGTGCGGCTGACATCAGCACACCGTTTAACACAGGAGGTTTTACTGGAAACTGCAAGCGATAACCCCCCATTATCGTGGACAGGACCCATGGGTGTACTGCGCATGCACGCCAGCTCTCCACTTGAATAGCGAGCAGACCGCTGCAGCCCTTGTCCACTAATGGCACAGCCGCACCATCTAGCTGTAGGGCTGGGGATTGCAGCTCTGTTTTTGTTTTATGTGTCTTTTTATTTTCAAAGGCTGTGCCCTCAGCTCACTGCCTGGATGCACAGGGAATGCCTTTATTTTGACACCACCAATGTTCTTTTGCGAACTGCCCTCCACCTTTCCTGACAAACTCATGGGTGGAGGGTGGAGAACTTCTCTGTGGGGCACTGGGGGAACTGGTGCCAACTCCACAGCTGAACTGGTCAAAAGAAAACTTTTTGACATTTCTTTGTACACTTCCTGATTCCCGTGCCTTCTCTTGGCAGGAGGGGGAGAACTTAACTGTTCTTTTTGAGGGAGGAAAACAACAGTGCTGTTGCTCGTCCCCTTGTCCATAACTCCTGGACTGTTTAGGTTGCCCGGTGCTTCTTCCCTCCCTGTGGGTTTGCCGGCCTATGTCTAGCCGCTGCTGCTGCAAAGGAAGGTTTCCCCTTTTGCTGTGCTGGCTTAGACTGTGTGTCAGACTGCTGAGGCTGAGGGGGCCTGGGGCTCCTAAAAGCTGACTGACCACTCCTCAGAGGTGCATCGAAACCCAGGCGTGTCGATGGAGGGCCCTTAGGAATGGGCTTTCGGGGGAGGCAAGCTTGGAAAGCCTCCCCCTCCTGCTTCCTCAGATCACACCGTTGGTGCATGGCAGTGACTGATGCCCCGAAAAGGGCTTTGGGCTCCACCGGGGCATCCAAGAAGTCTCTCTGTCTCTCTGTCCGACAGCCCCGAAAGCCCCAGCCAGAGGGCTCGCTCACCAACCATGCTCTGGACTGCCCCTCTGGAGGTTCTCAGGTTGAGATCCGCAATAACGCAGATCTCTTCCCAGAGGGCTGGGTTTGGTGACCCAGCATCCATCTGCCTCCCCATCTCCTCCATGAGCTCTGCTTGATAAGCACTAAGGAGAGAGGTGGCGTTCAGCGCCCTCACTGCCAGTGCAGAAGAACGGTAGATAGCACTCAGGGTTCGCGAGTGCCACCTGAGCGTGTTTTACCCCCAGGCATACAATGCACAGGGGGTGAGTATCCTTGGTTGATATCATAGCCCCAGGAGAACAAGGGCACGGGGCGTCTTTGCTCCTCGCACCCTGGCTTGTAGAACTAGCATTTACCATAGCTGCTAAGCTCACTACAACGTGTCGCTTAAGAGACAGACAAGCGAATTCATCTTGACACGTTAATTCGCTCGAAGTCCCTTCGCAGCAACTTTCAGTTTGACAGCGAAAGAGAAGACCTCTGCTTTCCGAAAAAAGCTGCGTTCGGCGACACACCTTAACGGCTTGTCTAAGAACAGTTGAGCAGCTAGTCAAGAAAGGGGTTACAGAAAAGCTTCCAAGAAATCTTCACGGGGAAGAGAACGAGAATGAGGTGGGGACCGTCAGGCGGTGCATATATAGGGAGAGGCGTGACTCCCGCATCACTGTCGTGGTGCAATTGGTGCTTCCAGGGTTGGTCACACCTGAGGCGATTCCCATAGTGAGATACCGAAGGAATGTTTGAAAGAGAACCACTGTTTTACACGCTGAGGCAAACTTTTAAATGATAAGGCCTTCTAGAGCAATGTACCTCTGGTTTCTTTGTGCTTGTTCCAGTTGCTAAGATGGGGAACATTCACATAGCAAACGCAACAGATCGCAACATTCGCATGCACTACAAAAGCGAAAAGATACGTCTCGATGAGCTACGGCTGAACTTTTTGGGAGAAGCCAAGCTACAGGTCACTGGACCCTCTGGCAAAGTGTCCAGTAATTCCAAACTGGAGTTCAAGCGGAACACGAATATTGGCTTCCAGATCTTGCCAGCTCAGGAATTTGTGGACTTCTGCAACTTTAGATGTGTTTTTGTCACAGCGTACTATGAAACGGAAAATGAAGATGAGAAGTTTGACGAGGAAAACAGCATTATGAATAATCTCCGCATTTACAATCGCCTGAGACAGCCCACCTGACAAAAAATGGAGCGGTACACCTGGCAAAAAATGGGAAGATCTGGATCGACAAGACTGGTGTTGATCATCAGCCAAAATAAAGAAAGACAGAACTCCGTGGTAAAGCAATTGAACTGATTCCTTAGCAGGTATTACTGTTATCATTTTCTCTGAGATGGTGTTCAGCATCTGGATTGGTCAGGCTCTGTTAGTTAAAAGGGTGAAGCTTTGATAAACTTGGGTTTTGTGTTTTCCTCATTGCTTTATATTTTTTCCACAGCACCATAAACACTTTTCCTTACAGAGACAGCCTTGGTCAAAATCAACAATGACCTGTTGAAGGCAGCTAACCCTAGTCCGTTAATCATTCTGGTGTTACTTGACTTGAGATTAGCTTTTGACACTTATCTCTAAAACCATTCACTGTCACCACTTTTACTTTGTTTAGTTCTTTTCTCTCTGGTAAGGCCCAGTTTACACAATTAAATAGATCATATCACAATATTGTCCAGTTATGTTGTGTTCCACAGGGCTCTGTTTCAGGCCCCCTTCTATTTATTATTAGCCTTTTGTCTCTTGGCAGCATCTTTCAGAAATCTGGTATGTTGATATCCAGCTCTACATGTCAAACCTAATTATACCCTTTTCATCCTCTTCCTCTTCTGACTGTCTACTGGAAATTAAATCTTGCCTTTCATTTTCCTTTCTTAAACTGAATAATAATAAAACAGAGGCTCTCTTCACTAAACTTGCTTCTTGCTGCATATTGACAACACTGTCACTTCCTCCTTAGATTTAGTACTTTGTACATCATCCTTGACACTTCTTTACTCTCTGAAATGCAAATCTGTAATGTCATTCGGTTCACATATTTTCATCTATCAATATTATCCATTTATGTTGGTCTCTTACATAGTACTACTCTTCTTGTACATGCGTAAGTTGCATCTCATATTGATTACTGCATCTCTGTCCTCTCTGGTCTTTCACACAAACTCCTTCCTGTTTCATTACCAGAGCCCTTTCAATAGGAGGAGCAAATGGTGTTCTGATGGTTAGGGAGTTGATTGGAAGGCAGTGAGACTTCCAGTGGCACCATGTATGTATTTCTGAGCAAGGTACCATCCCCACACACGCTGCTCCACAAGCGTTGTGTTTCTGACTACCTGCTGCTTCATTTGGTGATTGCAGTGAACAATTTCATGCTGTTCACACTGTGTGCTGTGGTGTGTTTACATGTGACTACATGTACACTTTACACTTTAGAACATATTCCTCCCCACCAGTGACTTAAATGGAGGACGGGATTAATAAATACCACATTAAAAAAGATTCTGATTCTTGCTTTCTTAGCATTTTATAACCTAGCACCACCGTATCTTGTACAGAATGTATGTGTTCTTATATTTATTTATATACCCACACTGTACGTACATGCCTATGCTCACTGTGTACATACAGTTTATACACACACACACACACACACACACACACACACACACATAAATATATATATATATTTTACAATACACATAAACATATTTTTATTTTTTGTATACTACACATTTTATACTGTCCTGTTGGTTTAGTATTTTATTCTACTTTATTCTATTCCATTGTTAATCATTTTTGCTTCTCTTTGTTTCTGTCCATTTTCTGCCGTGACAATGCAAATTTTCCACATGTGGGACTAATAAAGGTTTATCTTATCTCTTTGATCTGCCTCACACCTGCACACTTACTTGTACTCTTAGATTGTCCTCTTCAATCAATTTTGCTATACCTCCTGGCCAATTGGCTACCATGAGGTTCAGAGCCTTCAGCCGTGTTGCATGTCGCCTTTGGAACTGTCTTCCACAGGACATCCATATCACTATCTGCCTGCCAATATTCAAATCCCATATAAAAATACATCTCTTTTCTTATTCTATCTGGCCAATAGTTTATTTGTCTCTGTCTCTGTGATATATATATCCATTTTTAGATAAAGCAATTTTACATATAAAGATGATTTCATATATTACATATTTGATGAGAATACCAGCTGATTTAACAGAATAACAGCTGAAGCATGATATTATTATATCAATATTAGCTACTACTACTACTAATAGTAATAGTATTAATAAAAACAAAAAAAAATACACATATGTGTGTGTGTGTGTGTGTGTGTGTGGCAGGGGAGAGAACACTGAGTGGATTCTGAGTGAGCCAGACCCATGTCTGATGAACAGAAACAGGGCAGAGTGATGAAGGGATGCAATTCTGAAGAACATGAAGGGGATGGGGTGGTGGTGGGGTGCAAAATCTTTGTCACAGAAAGGGAGGGTGGGCTGGAAATGTATAGGACGTTATACTGGAAGGAGGAGGGTCTTCAGGCCCAGCCCTCACTAAAAAGGATTTTTTACAGATAACACAGTACTGTGAGGGCAGTTATGCAATTAAACTCTTCTCACCTGTAGGCTGTACATGCTCCAGTGCAGCAAGACATATCAGCAGATATACATCTATAACTGCAGCTTTCTCCAGTTTAGCTGGTGTGTTTTAGTGAGAAATCCTTGCCGTGGCTATTACTGGTAAAAAGTATAAGATAACCGACTTATCGGCATATCTTGAGGAAAAGGAAGAGGAGGGGCGAGAGAATGTCATTAGCTTTGAGAATTTAAATGCTTTGTGGTTTTTCTCTCATTCTGTCTTATTTGCTAACTGGTGTGGGACAGAGATAATGATCCTCTGTTGAAGAAAATGAACAATTTGTCTCTTGCTGTGGTAATAGGTGAGCTTTGTCTTTACTTATTAACTGTTTTTAACAAATGCATTGTATATAGCCTGAAAAATGTAATGTATTTTACTTACCATAAAAATGATTACTTTTCTATAAACGTTACTATAAAAAGGTATCTAATTTCTTCTGCAATTAGATAAAAAGGTATAAGGTTGAACAAAATGTGTTTACTGTTGCAATTCAGTGCACATTAAAATGGTTGAAATGGGAAATATTACAAAATGTTTACCAGTGGGAGTAAACCAGCTGTTATTTTCATTTCTAGTGCTGTTCTCATCATTGGTCATTTGTGGAGCATCTAATGGTAACACACACACACACACACACACACACACACACACACACACACACACACAGACCTCCACCCATTCCCTATACTGGTAGATTGCTATTTTTCCCTAAAATTATCCCTCCAGGGCTTCTAAATGTTTGAGTGCCCAGTGGAGCTTGTATACAAACTTTGTGTGGGTACATGTACCAGAAATAACTGTCCTAAACTGTGTCTTGTTTAGAAGTTGGGTATGTGAAACTCTTGGTTGTTGTCTGGAAGGTTCCCAACAGCAAACTGTGGGATGGACAGTACATTAAAAAACATTTTCCACATAATTCTTACATAGAAGCAATGTTTTACATGGTATCAAAACATTTTATTTGAATAAAAACAGAGAAAATCCAGTTTTTCATGATACATGCTTTTTACTTGTCTGCTGACTGAACACCCGTTGAGTTCCCTTCTTTTGCCAGTGATATTCTTGCTGTTGCACTCATCTTTTCATCCTCCACCCCACTCTGTTCTTCCATCTCTTCCAAGAATCACGCCTCTGCATGCCTGACAGTCAACACATAACAAGGAAGCAGTTTACTGAGTTACTCAGTATGTGGTGGTAAAATAGCAGGCTAAAAGCAAACATTCATGTTTACTGCCATTTTGCTAGTGTTTTTTTGTGTTTGGCAGAATTACTGTTTTTTGTTGGTTGTTTGTTGGGTTGATGTGGTCTTACATGACTATGAGAGCACTCTTTGCCAGAAACGTAGTATTAGAAATTTTCAAGGCATGACCACACAAAGGACATATTCTGACATTCATTAGCCAGACATGTTGACGAAGCTGAGCGTGTTTGACTGATCTGGATACAGGCTATGCCATTGATGTCTATACTGACCTCTATTACTAACTGAAATACATAATTATTACCTGAGCAGATGCACTGAAAACACATTTTGTACAGCTTGTCTCTTTCAGTGCAAGAAGAGCAGATAATCTCACAGTTCATTACAGCTTTATAATCAATGTCCCTCCTGAAGCTTTAGAATAAATTACTCTCTCTACCCAGATGGTCTTGTGATACAACAGACCCTACGTCAGCCCATAACACAGGGGCACTACAATCTAAACCAGAGTTCCCAAGAAGATACTACAGAGTCCATAAATAGAACTGCAGTGCCAATCAAATATATCACCAAGGCACATGAGGATTTCTACAACACCACAGATGCTGTGGAGAGTCCAGACATCAGGATATCAGGGAGAGGTAGGAACATTTCTGTTTTGTTGTAAAACACAATTCAGATCATTTGAGTCACATTTCTCACGGAGGATCTCTTTACCTTTAGGAAACTCTACAGAGCATTCAGACGACGAAAGCATCTCTATTGGTATGGAAGTCTGATGCAGGTTTTTAACTCAGTCAGATATTCAAGACTGTATGCTCACACTCCTGTGTCCTTCCACCTCAATTTTATAGGGTCCTGGGTTTGGGTTGTCATAATCATTGTGGTCATTCTTATTCTAATTCCTGTGATCTTGCTACTAGTACCAAGGTTCAGGTAAGAGAAGTGCTACTGATACCTTTTTATTGTTGGGCCACAAATTATAGAAATTATTTAGTCATACTTTTTTATTCACTTGGAAAATAAGCAAAACAAGCATATCCTGTATCAGTCTATCATCAGTCTAAGGTACAATGCATGTAGACAAATCTTTGTATTACACACCCAACCGCAGAGAAAATTGTTTTGAGATAAGATTAGTATCGGTATTCTGAAATATGCTGGGAAGCTGACCTTATTTGTCCAAAAGTATCTGTCCTAATTAGTCAATGTAGCTACTTTATAATGCACCCACTGCTGACATGGGCATTCATTTGCACACACACACACACACACACACACACACACACACACACACACACACACACACACAGTTTGTATAATCTCCATAGAAAAGCACTGCAAATAGAGGTGAGATCCTGTAGAGAACCTACACATGAGCCGAAGATCGCTATGCCCAATGCTGCACATTAGCTAGAGGGCATGAAGCCCCCCAGCACTGGGCTGTGGAGCAGTGGGACTATGGCCTCTGTAGTAATGGAACTTTATCCAATACCTTCGGGACAAGTCAGAGAGGTGTTTTTAACACAGAACTAATGTAGTATCCTAATGTAGTATCTCACCTAACCCTTGCTCTTGCGGCCGAGTGCCATCAAATACTTACAGCACTGTTTCAGCTGCTAAAGGCTAAAGGCTGTTACTGCAGCAAAGCAGGTACAAACTCTAAATTAATGTTAATGATTTCAGAAAGTTGAATAATCAGGTGCCTACAAACTTTTGGACGTATAAACATTTAACACGTTTCACTTTGTTAGCATAATCTTTAAAATCAGCTGAGGAAAAGGATTTCATTGCTGGTGTTTTGTATGACTAATCGGTGTAACAGCTGAGAAATGCGATTTACTTTTTTCAGACGGAGATTGAAGTTTTTCCCATCCACTGCCACCACAGGGGTTAGTGCCCATCAGGAAATGCCTCAAACAAAACAGGACGTGACAGAAATCCAGTGGGACCTTGCCTGGATGGAAATGGCCAATTTGCTGGACAAGCAGCATTACCCTGGCAGCTGACCAGCCTCTGAAACATTTTGTTCTTACTAAAGAAATCTTGATATATTGACACAACACAGTAGTATCTCTGTTTGTGTACTCTGGATTGGATACTGAGAACTGTTTTGATCTAAAATAAAATGCATATGAAGCAATATGTACATTTGCACCAAACATTCTAAATGTTTTTTTTCCCCCTATACCCTTTTGTATGTGTATGTGTTTAGAGATAATATAAACACCTCTTTGCTGGGCTGGGAGTAGTCACCAACCAAAATGATCGAACAGTGTCTTCATCTACACTGATGTAATTGGTATTAACAATACTAATGCAATGTACATACATTCATGTCACATTTCATGGCATTTTAATATAAATGAATGTATTTCACTCATAACATAATGTATTTTATAATGTCATGCAATATGCATATTTTGAAAATACAAATATATGTCAATAGTTATGCACAATAATACACCATATATATCTGGTGATCTGGTGAGTTGGGGAACTTCCAGTCCCAGGCAGTGCAATTCCCAAACCCAGTTAATATGCAGCTGCTCAGGGTGAACATGTTAAAGGCTGGGCATTAGCTCATTCTCCAAAGGACATAGGCACTGCTGGGTTTTCATGTCAATGGAGCTGTTGTTGAGGATCTGTTGGAGGGGGGCATTATTCAGGCCTAGCAAACTCATCTTTTCTATCAGATACTGAAGAATGATGGTGTTGAATGCTGACTGAAGTTTATGAACAGAATTCTCTTTTTATCCAGATGGGTGAGGGCAGGACATGTTTGTGCTCCCATGAATGTGTATACCAAAAAGTAGTATTTTAGAGATTTTAAATAGAGAGATTTTAAAAGGTGTGGATGTCTTTCATGTCTGTATACTGTTCATAAATACCTACAAAAAAGCAGCCTCTAACACAATGGCCCAAAAGGTGCCTTCTACTCACCTCACGACCAGTATTAGATAATTAATTGCTGTCTCACTGTTAATGTTGATGACTGGTAGTTAAAAAAATAATGTCCTCGCTTTCAATTTAAAAAAGAGCTTAAATGTCCATTGTTTTAACCAGTGTACATGTGTTATAAAAAGTCGTTCTCCTAGCGGTAACACTGGTGACATTTTTAGCTTATTTCACCATAATGTAACATAAATGTAACAAGACAAACTAGCGCGGCCAGAAAACAATTGATTTATTGGAGTGTTATCACCATATTTTTGCAAACAGCTAATTTATATTCCACCACTAACTTTCTAGTATGGCACAGATTTCCCGAAGGTGGTTAATGGATTCCTTTACTCGTGGATTCTGAACCAGTCCAGTTTACAGCAGGTTCACTGCCGCCATCGCCTCTAGAAGGCGGCAGCAAAAATGTCTGTAATTTTGGCACATTTGGCGTCTGCCTGAAGTGGCATTTTTTCTCTGGCAGTTTCTCTCCACCTAACCTTACGTTTTCTGTCCATCCCATTCACCTACACTGCACCTGGCACAGAGCCAAAAGGGGGAAGTGTTAAAGAGGTGATTGGACGAGCCCGGTGTCTGTAAAGAAAAGAACCAAAAGGCCACAAATGAGTTTTTCAGGGGCCGGTGGTCAGGAAATAAACACCTGTGCTGACTTTTTTGCTGCATGTATTACGCAGGCACATAGACCGAAGAGAAGAGAGAATGGGTGGTGTTTAAATAGTTGATTGGGCCAGCCCAGTGTCAATTGGGCCTCCAAACTACAAGTTTTATGGGACGCTCAGACCAATAAATAAATAAATAAATACATGAATAAACGGTATTGGCACAAATAGCATGTCAGCCCACCAAGAAAATGCCCAATATGCCAGATGGTCCGACCCTGGGTGAGGGGTGGTGATGATGGCATCACAGGTTGAATTGCTGAGGTGATACACAAACTGTCCAGCGGGGGGCCAGCTCGGCCTTAATAAGCCTCGTGACAAGCCTTTCACTACACTTAATGCTGGTGGATGTGAGTGCCACAGTATGGTAGTCATTGAGGCAAAGCACCACAGGGATGATGTGGAAGCCTTGAAGCACATTGGAATGAGAGTGATACACAGTGAAAATGGAAGCATCCTCCAGCTAGTCTGCTCATGTTTTGAGCACTCAACCAGGTTTGTTATCTGGTCTAGAAGCCTTTTGAGCAGAATTCTCCTCATATCAGGAAATGTCTTCTTTGTTGCTGTGTCATAAAGTGCCTAAAGCCTTGGATAGAAGTCATTCAGTACATCTGGGTGGGAGGCCTCAGCATCACAGGCATCACATATCCTGTTGTTAATGATGTCCGAGATGCTTTACCACATGCATATAGTGCCTCAAGAGTCCTGGAATTGGTAGTGGTTAGCCAGCCTCCTCAAGGTTGATAGAGCTGTCATAGTTTGCCTCCCTAAACATGACTTTTGTCAGGGGATACAGATATGTGGCGTGCAGTCTAATACACTAAGAAACACTACAAGCACTAGAGGGCAGGCATGGCTTTTTAAGCGTACCTATTGCTGTTTATGATCCGCCTACAATCAGACTTGTCAATGTAAAACCCTGCCACTACCAGGAAAAAACAGTGGAATGAATACGACTGATAAACAGAGGTTGACATTAATATGAAACTACTTGGTTATAGATTCTAATTCTGATAAGAATTCGTACAGTCATTTTCATTTATTTAGAAATGTAAGAGATAGACCGTGTAAGCCTACAATATTTTCATCTCATATAAATGAAAGTGAAATTCTATTTGTGAGAAATCATCAACTGCTGAAGCTTTTCTCTTTCATATCTGGAAGCTTTATCTCTTTGATTAGTGGATGAGTGAGCTTTGCTTCATAAACCATTGGTTTAGAACATTAGAGAACACAATATTTGGTGCTGTCAAGTAAATAATATAATATAATAGCAGTAGAGGAAGAAGCCCACAGAAAACCATAAGGTGAAGAATAAATACATCTATTGATCTTCTTTTGCCCTTTTCTATCTCTTTTTGGTACCACACTGCTCCTCCACATAACTGTAATTACAGCAATGGCTAGCCATATTTCATTTTCCCATTTCTCCCTTATTCCCCCTCTCCTCTGCTGGAAGGTAGTTTATGATTGTGTGTGTGCATTTTTGGTCACAGTTCATTGCCGGGGGCACACTGTGCTCATGAGAGAATTTCATTTACACACACACATGCACACTTGGTGCCTTTGTTTGCTGAGAGAGCATAAAACAAAAGCTTTGTAGGCTAAATAGAAAGATAATTATGGTATACACTATACA
This sequence comes from Brachypetersius altus, assembly GCA_037974465.1. Classification (NCBI taxonomy): domain Eukaryota; kingdom Metazoa; phylum Chordata; class Actinopteri; order Characiformes; family Alestidae; genus Brachypetersius; species Brachypetersius altus. Next base: position 652 of record JBBPDB010032321.1, on the reverse strand, counting down.
TACACCATGTGAACAAAAATATTGGGACGGCTGACTGTTACACCAATAGGGACTTTAATGACATTGCATTCGAATACATGGACTTTAATATGGAGTTGGTTCCCCTTTGCAGTTACAACAGCTTCCACTCTTCTTGGAAGGCTTTCCACAAGATTTTGGAGGTTCTGTGGGAATTTGAGCCCATTCATTCTGTAGAGCATTTATGATGTCAGGCACTGATGTTAGAGGTCAGGGCTCTGTACGGGCCAGTCAAGAGCTCATCCAACAATGTCTTTATGGATCCTCGGGCATTGTTATGCTGGTATAGAAAAGGTTCTTCCACAAAACTGTATCCACAAAGTTGGTAGCATGGTGTTGTTCACTTTGTCCATTTTGAACCAACTTTGAATGTCTTGGTATGTTGAAGCATTAAGATTGCCTTTCACTGGAAGTAAGAGGCCTATAGAGTGAGTATATAAGTGAGTATATAAGTGAGTGCTGAAAATGCATCCAGTATTGTGCAATGTTCCCTCATTTCATTTGATTGTCAATGCATGAACTGAAAACCATTAAACTGTGTCTATGGGCCCAGTTAATACAGTGGCTTGCAAAAGTGTTCGGCCCCCTTGAACTTTTCCACATTTTGTCACATTACAGCCACAAACATGAATCT
>JBBPDB010032274.1:0-11795 GCA_037974465.1 Brachypetersius altus | reverse complement strand
ACACACACACACACACACACACACACACACACACACACACACACACACACACACACACACACACACTGTACAAACAGAAAAAAGGGAAAAGTGGTCGCTTGGCTGATGAGAGATGCATTAATAAAAAGACTAACAGATTACAAACATATCTTCCTTCTGCCTTGTTCTGCCTTTCTAAGGTATTGCAGGGGCTGTATTTCAAACTCAAAACACCGCCATGGGCACAGAAAATGTCAGCAGACCACAGAAACACATGAAGGCCTTACTTGAAGTTCTCAATGTATGTGTAGACATCCTCGTTCTTGAGAAGCTCACACTTGATGAGGTTGTCTCGCAGACCAAACTGGGGCATGGCGAGCATCTGGGCTTTGTTAGCGACAGTATGTTGAGATGAACGTACCAGATCATTCCTCGTCTCAACCTTCACTCTCCCCTGGCTGCTGAAGCGTTTGAAAATATGCTTACATTAGCAACAGCTCCAAAAGAAAGAAGCCACAAATTTTATTTTCATTTGGCAGAACAATCCACATTCTGATGTTTTAGTCAGAGCCTTGTGATAAAGCAAACTTTCCCAGCTATCAGTCTAGGGTTCAGGTCAGATAACACAGTCCTTCCTTATCCCTAAAAAAAAGTAATTATATACTCAACAATTTGTAGATACATTTTAGGAATAGTCATTGATATTCAACTTTTAGTATTGCTCCTACAGCAAAACATCCACCAAACAATGTCACTCCACCCTAGACTTCCCTATAATGAGACTAGCTTTATCAAAGGTCATACTGACTTCAAAGCACTAAAAGTGAGTCCAAACTAATTGTTTAATTCAGTACATTCAGTGCAATGCACATTCTTGTGGCCCTAGTTCACTCAAGTAACACCCTGTTAATAAATAAGACCGTAGTGAATGTTAAAATAGGTGTGTCAGAGAAGAGACAGCATGACAACATACAGCACAGTGCAAATGATCATTCTTTTGTTTTTAAAGGCAAACACTGATCACCATGTAGTTCAAAACTAACTTTTAAATTAACAAAACAATTGCCTAGACACGTCACAGTCTGTGATGACACAAATGCAGGGTAGTAGTGTAGTTAGTTTTACACAACCAGAACTTTAAATACAAACATTGCAAACGTGACATTTGATCTCTGACTGAGCAATATGACGACATGGTGCTGTGGTATGCTGAAGGGTGGAGCAGCCTTTCTAGCAATGCTGAGATCAAGTAAAGCTATTTCAGCTGAACAACGTTCATCAAAGCTTATCAGCTTAGTTTAGCTTATCAGGCACCAGAGTAACGTCTTGTGCAAAGGTGTGACTCGTGCTCTCATTCAGCACTACCATTAAACGTCTATTCTTTATTTTTATTTTTAGTAAAACAAAGGGCGTTTACTGAAGAGGTTGTTTCTGAGGTCAGTGCAGTTTTAGTACCCCGTGATTAGCGGTGGAATTTAACTGTTGATCATTGCTACACTAATGGTGCTGTAATAGAACGCTTGTCCATGGATTTCTTAAAAATGTCATAAGACCCCTTGAGTGTCTGTCACACAGGTTTCTAACCTCTTTCATTTGATCACCAGCAGATAAACAGTTGTAACTAATAGTGCTCTAGATGGTGAATATGGTTTGCATATTACTGTGCTAAAATAACCTGAAAACCTTTTAATTCACCCACTTCTCATGGACACTAACTCCCCTGGTCTTCTCTGTGCTGGAATTGGTGTGTTTGTCCTCTTGGTGTCCTCTACTGTCAGCAGAGTGTGATCTGTCTATAAGAAAAGGAAAGGATTCATGGGGGACGACAATATGACATTATATCACATCATGCTTTTCAGACGCATCACCAGCTCAACAAATCTCTGAAAAATGACTGTGAAAATACCAGAGTACTGAGAACTCAGCTGTATGTCATGTCAACATTTGGGTTAATGAGCAGCCAAGAATTACACAGAAACAGGGCAGGCATGTCTATGAGCTTCCAGCAGGTCACCAGAACCCTTAAATTGACACCATACAAAAATCTGACCACATATATGTTAAAGTAGGTAGTGAACCACACTCATTCGGAACATTGCATATACTATAAGTAAAATGTAGCCGTTAGGGCAGAATCTTCTTCACTAATGTCAGACACAGTTGTGGTTAACAAACTCAGTACCTGTTTCAGTGCCTACGTTAACTTTATTGGCAATATGGGAGGAAAAAAAAAATCTTGTAGATGTGGCTGTCAAATGCATGGTGTACTAGTTAACACTCATATTGGTTTCAGTATACTTTCAATAAATGGGAACAGCAAACACTTTGGGTTATGGGAGTTCCTCCAGTATAGGAAATGGAAAACATTACATTGCCCAGGAAAGCAGACAGACACTCCCAGGAAGCCATGAAAGTGCCAGAGAGACCTACAGCAAGAAAAGCTTGCTGTAGACTAGAAAAACAAACCAAAGCATGTCGACAAACTATAATCATACACAGCGTAAAGCCTCTTACTGAGATTGACTCAGCACAAATGCAGAGACTCAGAGGCTTAGGGAATATAGGAAAACAAATATAGGACAAAAACCCCAAACCGGTGTTTAGCAGGTATACCCATGATCTCCCACAGGATCTGAATAGTCTGAACAGGGTTAAACAAATTCTAACGCCGAAATCAGTCACCGTGACTACTCTCTAGCTGAAATGTAACAAATTTTAGCTAGACTTAGGAACAATTTGATCTCTGTAAACATAATTCTGCGGCTCTGGTGACCATCTGTGTCTAACCGAGACAGGTCTTACAAGCTGCTTGTTTAATTAGCGAGTTAGCTGAATAGAAGGCTAGTACTCAAAGTATTCCCCGGACTGCTTAAATGTAACTTAACTAATATTAAATAACAGTCATACACGTTTATTATTTAGACACAACACCACCAACCTTCTAACTAGTGACAGTATGCAGTTACGCATTGAGTAAAAGGGACAAACCAGTCACAGCACCTTGAAGACTCAACAAACCGAGTTAGCTCTCCAACAAATATCAATTCTTCACGTTCCTGGGAATGTTTAGCTCTGAAAATTATGCAAACTTTCCTCACCGGTGGATCCAACAGCATCAGACATTTCCTTGAACTCCCGCTGGCATTGCAAAAAGAAGAAAAAGCCCGAAACCCTGTGCGACCTCCTCCTGACAGACTCAACAGCTTCTCCACGAACACTGTCATAGTACAGACCCACCAGACCAGCACAATCGAGCAGCAGCACAGCCGATGAACAGTAACAGCTCCTGTCTGCAGATGCATCGCTATAAATAAAAATATATACAGTATATATGCTCTACACGAATGGTCACAAATACCCACAGAAAGTTCCTTCTGTTGTAATCGTCCGCGTCCGAATATTTTTGTTCATATATATACATACTGTACATATTAGGGGCGTCACACGATTTAAAAAAATCTAATTAATTACAAGCTCTGTGATTAATTAATCTAGATTAATCACACACTTTTTTTGCTGTAAAAGTATTTAATCATTTAAATGGATTTTATGAATGAATGAATAATGAACATTACAGACTTTCAACGTCTTTTATTTAATAACTGTGACATTATCAGAGACTAGTGTCGTCTAGTGTCGACTATTATTTTATGTATGTATTTTTATCAGTCAAGACAGCTTTCTTTAGTTTTGGACAGAGACTATTATGATCAGTTTAAAATCTACAGAAGCAAATTTCAGACAAAATATGTTTTGGTCAGTCAACAAGGTTTTGGTAAGGGAAGTAATTGTGTAAACCTAAACTATTCTTGTACACATCTTCGTGTTGAACTACATAAAAACACATCTCAAACACTCCACAGTGTAAAAAATGTTGGAATTGCTGAACAAGTGAACTGACTAGCATAACCTCTGAAACAGACCTCCAGAAATCAGACAACAAAACAACTAAACAATATCAATATTATCTGCATTTAACTAACCATCTTGTTTCAAACCTTTTATGGCCTGAAGAGCCAAACAGCTTCGGTCAAAGTTCAAATGGTTCATATATTGATCTATTTATACCGAGGCCACTGGGCTCAGCCTGGAGTGACTAGAGGCCACTGGTTGTTCTTGCCATGATGGTACAAAGTGGTATGCAGACATACTTGTTCTGTAGTGGAGGTTGAGCAAATAGTGAGGAAATACCATCAGTGTATTTCATGAGAAAATCCGCTGGTGAAGAAACAGTACTGCATCTTGGTGAGGCTATCAGGAAATGCTAAAATCCTCACCATTACGTAAATAAAAAACAAACAGAGCAAGCTGGACTTACTACCTTGGTGCTTAGTGTGATCATTTAACATAGTGCAGAGACATACCACATCTCTGACACTGCATGAAAATAGAGTTGTGTCACATAGCTACTGCCTGTGCTTTATTGCTGTGGTTCAGTCTGGGTAATTAACTGATCAGTATCATGCAGTATAACCTAATATCACTTTGTTAGGATTTCAAACACAGCAACTTAAACCTCAGTCCAAAAACCTGTTTACATATATAGAGTCATTACACTTTCTGTGGATAGTAGGAACATTTTAAGAACAACTGTGTGGGAAAAGGAACAAAAACAGCATCGATAGATATTTTGGAACGCAAAAACTGAATTGGTTCATAGGAGATACAGGCAAGTTAAACAAGCAGAACAACATAAAGCATTTACTGCAGACTAAAGCCATTTCCATTGAAACCATAACCTGCCACCCCAAATACAGCAAACCAAACTAGTTTTTCCAGGCAAAATGTCAAATGCTTTCACCTTACAAACACACCATGTGCTGATGATCAGCGCTGTCCCGCAGACTGAGTAAGACAGTTTGTTCCAAGCACACACTTTTTGAAGGTAAATCCTTAAGCCTGCTCAGTGAAAGCTCTCGCTTTTCCTCTTTCCTCGTTATCGACCACAAGAGATAATGTGCAGTAAGAACTGCAAAGACTAGCTCCACCCATACAGCCCAATAACACTTACAGGCCAGAGTAGTAACCAAATACAGCATGGAAACTCAGTTACAGCACATGTGTTTTGCTGGTGGAAATGATGAAATGTGTAATCATTCTCAACCAAAAAGAACAACTGTGCTTTGTTTACTACCGACATTTAACAATTTGCTGATTGACAGTTTTAACTACGTTTCAATAGGACAGCAGCTCAGAAATGAGTGGTTACACTGGAGTCTAATTGCTAAAGAATGCAAGGCCAGCTTCAGGAAAGAGAAACCACTTGCCTCTTTTTATTATGGTGCTAGTTGATGCGGCAGTGCATGACCCAGATCCTCTGTTTTTTTTCTGGTACTTGGTAAGCCAGTCAAATTTTGGAGAATGTGGGTATTGCTCACAGACATCTAAAAAATAAAGCAGAAAAGGAAGAAAACTGCATCAGAGGGTGTACAGACCTTTGAATCTTAGAACTAGCGGTAACACTGGCACCACAACTTGTCCTAAACTTTGACAAAAGCTGCATTATCTACATCCAACTGCTAAATAACATTTTTGGTCACAAAATCCAATATTTATTAGAGTACTTCGACAGCTGCAGCACTTTCAGGATTTATTATGATACATTTATTTATGAACAAAATGCAGATCATTATTATTATAATTCCAGTTGAATTTTATTACCACAAAATACACATCACATCCGTATGAAGAATGGTCAAGTCAAGCACTTTGAGTGTTTCTAGGCAAAGAAGGTAAACTCCCAAAAGATCCCAATAACCTTTATTGGCTGTAATATTCTTGCTTTTTAAAGACTGTTTTAACTGGAAGAATGGCAGGCAAACGAAACTGAAAATAATTTTGAGGTCCACTTTTTGCAAACGGCACAGTTTCTTAATCTGCATTAGGCTTTTTGAACCGTAAGCACACGAAGACGCTCTCTCACTCAGTTCTTCTCTTGCACAAATAGAAAGACACAGACTTCCTGTTTTACATGGTGAAGATAGAAGATAGTGTTTTGACTCACCCACAAACCTCTAAGACAAAATTAACTGCTTCTACTTACCTTGCATGTTTTGCATTTTCCTATTCCAACGAAAATGTCTACAGGGTCTCTCACACTGTCCAGTATCAATGTGGTGCAGTTTAGTGTATCACAAAATCCACAACAGGTCTTCTGAAGCACTAATTATCAAGACGGGACTTCCTCTTTCACAAAAAAAACTTGCTTTATGTTCAGCATCAGTCAAGTGAAAACAAGAGGAAAAAGTAGCCCTATGTCTATTTTGACCACAGGCAAGTACTGTTTCTGACAACTCACACAGTTGACTTAGTTACAAAGCAATCTCCACCCCCTCATTCTTTATTTCCTTCCAACCCACAGTGTTGAACTTTTTCTCTTCTTTTTGGTCTTAGCACATAAGTGCCAGATTTGGCTGCTACCTGACAGGATCATTTACTGAGAGCAAGAGTGCTCCTTTCTCTTTGATTCTGTGACACAAAAGGACAACTAAATCAAAACATCACACAAATTCCTCCAGAGTCAAGGCTAAATACAGGACAAGAAAAATGTAACAATAAAATATTTATTTCCTCCATCTTTCAGTGCTGTGCATTTAGGTGTGCAGTGATATAAAATGCAGAAGTGTGGCTCTGCTGAAGTTGCATGTGCAACTTATTCTGAAAAGTGTTTATTAGTCAGCTAGGTTTCAGAAGTAGAACCTCAAGCATAGAACTGCAAAGAGAAAATCTTGAAAAAATTCTATTTAAACACTGACATCTGGCAAAAACTGCAGCACTGAAGGGTTCACTGAAAAATTAAATAAGCATTGGAGCTGAGGGGCATTGCTAACTAACTCTAAAAAATATCCAGCCAACGGTGTCTTAACGAGGGACAAGCGGATGACTAACACATACTATGCTGAGTCAGACAAATGGCATAAAAGGGTAGATGTCTCTGATACCACATATAGTAACTGTACACAGTGCTTAAAAACCGTCCGATTCTCTCTGGACAATAAGAGAAGATTCTTCAAACAGTGACTAAAGACCCACCTCTTCAATGATCACTTTACTAACAAAAAATTCACCAATGAAGAAAAAACCTGACTTCTGTCCTCTCTGTGTGATCTGACAGGGACATGGTGGAGCGCCTGTCAAATGCCATTAATGTTTTTGTATATGTATATGTACCTAACAAAGTGTCTCTTTGATATATAATAGAATAGCGCTGTCTTACCACACCATGCTCTGTTGACCTCAGCGAGGAAGAGACGCGTGTGAGAACCAAAAGGTAATTTGAGCTCTATCTCCTCATCAATGAATGTTAGCCTCACTCGAGTGTCTGCTCCTGAAATAGAGGCAGTACAATAAAACACTGCATGCTTTAGAAATGATCAGACTGGCTTGCGTTTTGTTCCTCTGAAGCAATATGAACGCATTATGAATATTATTTTGTCTAAAATAAAAGAATATACTCACCAACGACAGCAAGCTCATCTGGTGAAGAAACTGGAATGAAAAAAAAAATGACTGCAAAGTGCTGTGGTGCTACACTCCCACACCCATGATAAGCATCCTATCAAGTTTACTTCAGGTTTTGTATTTTTTTGTTTGTTTTTTTTTTAACTAACTTCAGTAGCAAGACTCTAAGACAACACCGAATATTTTTCTTACTGGTCAGAAGATGATGAGGTGATGAGAGTTCGCATTTTTAGATTCTAAAAATACTTATCCCTATTATCCCTATCCCTATCCCTGCTTATTCCTATTAAACATATGTATAAGTTAAACATATATATCAAGTGAAGATTTGTCAGCTGTAGCAGTGTAGAGCAGTATTTAGGGACACAGAATAAATAAATAAATACATGATTAAAAACTAGCAGCATGGATATGAAAATAAATAAATAAATAAATAGCTAGAACTGACAGTCATTCTTCCACTAAGAATTAAAAGTGTACTGCTATTGAGACAGGTGCTAGTTCCAAACTGCACTTTTGCCTGGAGTACGATAAGACCCAAAATTATGTTTTCATTATCCATTTTTAATGAGGCTACTTTGAATTTAACACACTGCTCAGACTTACCCTCGACAACAGAAAAGTCGTATGAAATGGGAATTATCTCCTGCAGTGTTACATCACTGGCAGTGATTGCCATTCTTCTGTGTGTGAACATGAACAACCTGGAAGAGAAAGGGTACAGTGAATTTTCGAACCCTCAGAAGAATTACGAATGTGAAAGCAGACCATAATACAAGAGAAGTCATCGATGTTTGTGAGCTGTGTTGTTCATGGCATACTTGAGTAGTTGGCCTCTTCTTCTCTTCCACACAGTAATATAAACTACTGTTCAATAAACTACTCTGGGCGGAAATACTTGCTTAAAATAAGAACATTATGGATAATCAGTATTGACCTGATACTGGCTGGCTTGTGAAATTGGAGTGATAAGTTAAAGAATAAGTAATAAAACTGCATATAAAATGTGTAGAAAAGCCATTCAGTATGAATGCTTCATCCATAAGTAAGTGAAAGCAATGAAGAGAAACTGAACCTAGCAGGCATGCAGGCAAATAATGCATCAGGGTTTCTGAGTTTTACAATTGCAATATTTTATGATGCATTATGAACTTAAAGAACATGGTGTTGTGAGAAAACTTTCTGCAATTATAAAAGTCATAAAAGAATAATTTTTACGTAACTAATACACAACATATTATAGCACTATGTTTTCAAACAAACATGTAAGTTGAAACCACTGGCAGACCTTTATGTGAATTTTCATGATGAATGGATTTCCAGAATCATCTTATTATTCTTTTTCCTTCTCCTTTATTGTTGTGATTTTGTAGATGATTTTGTAGAATTATACTTTAATGCCTTTAAAACTCTTATTTTATAAAATAGTATTTAAACTGTAAATGTCTTACGCATGCTCCTTGATGTGCTCCACCAGACCAAGGAGTCTGCTCTCAGTCTTGTTGTCCAGCAGCAGAAGACACTGAACAGCATGTTTACGGTTGTTGGTTAAGGATATCTTTACATTTAGAATGTTTACTAGTGGTGGGTTCTTCAGATATATCGTCTAAACCTTGTCCTAAGGTATGAGCTATGTGCTGCATAATTATTGTCAGACTAATATGTTGTAAATAGGTGCAGAACTTGCCTGAGGCTGCAGTGTTTGGATGCGTCAAAAACAGGACAAATGCTCAGCACTGTTTGCAACTGTCTGTAAAACCACTGTGTTTACACCAACAGGATAAAAGTATTGGAACACCTGACCATTACACCAACAGGGACTTTAATGACATTGCATTATTATACATCAACACTTCAATAGGTAGTTGCCCCTACCCCCCACATTTATGAGGTCAGGCACTGATGTAGGACGAGAAGGCCTGCCTTGCCATCTCCGTTGCAGTTCATCCCAAAAGTGTTGGATGGGTTTAAGATCAGGGTTGTGTGTGGGATAGTCAAGTTGTTCCACACTGAACTCATCTAACCGTGTCTTTATGGAGCTTGCCTCCTGCAATGTCATGCTGGAATATAAAAGGGTCTTCCCCAAACTGAGTCCACAAAGTTGGAAGAGTGTTGTTGTCCAAAATCTCTTGGTGTGGTAAAGTATTAAGATTGCACTTCACTTGGAAAGCAGGTGTGTCCCAATACTTTTGTCCATATTGTGTGTGTTTTCTGGATGTCAACAGCTGAACCAAAAGGCCAGGGTTAGTCTAATAGGAGAGAGACCCCTTGTGGACAACTCTTGTAAGACAGTTTGGCACTGGACTTAAGTCGGGTCATCCTAAGTGGGCACGTTTGCGGAAAGAATCGTGTTTAGCAACTTTTAACCAGTTCGTAAGCATTATCATGGCGTCGTATACGAAATAAGAAATACTACGAAAAACTCACGGTACTATTAGTCAGAACTCATGTGTGCTATATTAAACCCAGCTCTGAGGCCAGAGTCCGGCCTGATATGGACCATTTCTGCGGAACTCGCTTCATAAGTGCTCCCAGTTAGCTCACACAGCTCACTACAGGGTCAGAAGAGGAGCACAGGATGCAAATGAAAGTCCTCATGCTCCAAATAAAAGGCTGTATTTAAGTTCAGGATACTATGAGGCAGTTTTCTCCGTCGTCCAAAGTTTCCTGGATGGCCACGGATTGGTCCATTTCTCCGGGCACTTCGAGACCGTTAGCTCTGCAGGACTAGCGTATCGTGAAACCGAAAAGAAAAACTTGGCTACAAAGCCACAAAACGGTAAGACATGCTCTTTTTCTAAACCTGCAGCGACTCTACACATCCCGCGTCCGCACTAAGCGTGTAAAACAGTGAATGCGGTGTCGCTCTCCGGACAGACTCGGCTCTTATTTCTCAAGCTGCGCTCTCCGGAATGCCCCCGTGGCACTCAGGGCCGGTGACGTCATCAACCTCTCTCTCTCTCTCAGTAAAGGCACTGATTTATAGATGTTATAAGCTCTTGTAACTAAAAAGATTAGTAAATAAAAAAGTAAGTAAATACTTATAAATACATATAATATATATATATATATATATATATAAGCATCATGTAGAAATGATACAAGAAATGTTATCAATAGTTATTTAATTTGTAACTGTAGACATGTGTTTACAATTTTACAGTGCAGAAAAAGGTATGCAAAAATAAAGCTTTTTTGTTTGTTTTTTTATTTTAGCTAAAAATCCACACAGCCTTTTCATTCCCAAATATTCCCAAGATGTGAAATCTCAAGTATCCTAGCTATAAAGTGCATACATGTTCCCTTCTTGTTTGGTTGTCATTCCTGTGTATAAATAGCAAGTTTGGTATACTGTCAGGCTTTAACCTGAAACACAAGGGTATTAACACCTGATTGCAAATGAAGTGTGTTCTAATCATTCTTTAGTTTTTGATTGTGTGCTTTTGAAAGAAGAAGAAGAAGGGCTGTCAACCAGGATTTTACCAAACTAATTGTTTCTACAAGTCCCACTGCCTGTAAACAACAGACACCAATCAAAAAGGAAGGTTCAAACTGAACTAAAACGTTTGCTACAAAAACAAGCTTTGGTGACATATGGCCACGTCAAACAGTAAGTGTGTGAAAACTAAATACATTCAGCATATCATCGCTGTCGGAACAAACCTTTGTATCTCCAAAAAGGTAACTTTACAGGAAACAAAAAAGAGCATTCATTATTTATAATTTAAGTGAGTATACACTTTCTCCCAAGTTGTCCTTTCATCATTACATTTTTACCAGGTGTTTTCAAGTTGTGTAAACAAAAAAGAAAAAACAGTGGAAATATACGGTTTTGCTCTGACAGTGCTGACATATCTGTATGTAACAGGAGGATATTTGCAAGAGCTAGGCAATTTCCCATGCTGCTTAGCATTAATTGTAGCATAATGTATAGATTATATGTGTTAAACTCTGTGCAGTTAAATCATAGACATTTCCTCAATATAATTTCTCTCTTTATATAACTCTCTATAGTCATATTGCATATAAGCCTTTCTGACATGCACTTATGTAAATCGCAAACATTCTGTCACCCACATACTCACAAAAACTGGAAAAGGTGATGCTTTGAATGTACTTGATTGAAATGTGTGCATCATTTACACATGCAGTGGAGTCCAAAGGTCTGACATCATCATTTCATTAATAACATTTCTTTGAAAGTTTGTGTTGTTCCAGATTCTCAGCGTTGGTACTCATTGTATATTAATGTATTTATATATTTATTTCTGATTTAAATCAATAAAATTATTGACAAAGTAAAAAACAAAGAGTAGCCCACACACACACACATATATATGTATATGTGTATGTAT
>JBBPDB010032267.1:0-11795 GCA_037974465.1 Brachypetersius altus | reverse complement strand
ATATCGGATTTTAAAACCAACAAATATTTGTATCGGTATCGGCCTTCAAAATCCTTTATCGGTCGGGCTCTAATACATATATACATAAATATATGTATGTATGAACCGGAGTGTCCCAATACTTTTTACCACATAATGTGTACATTTTTGTGGCTTGTGCTGTAGAGCCTCTGTCTACCAGGGGTGGTCAGCAACGGGCCGAACAGCAGCAGCAGCGGCAGCAGCGGTGGAGGAGTGTGTGTATGTGTGTGTGTGTGTGTATTTGTGGTGGAGGATGTGGATGTAGTGGAGGGGGGGCGACTTTGGGTGCCACTGTCACTGAACACAGCAGCACAGAGGACCAGTTCTGAATCATGGCCACCGACACAGTATCAGCCTGCACTGGATCAAGCTTGCTGCAGCCCATAAGCGAGATAATCAACCTCCCTTTAGACCAGGTAAAGATTCTCGACTCTCTCTCTCTCTCTTTTAGGAGATGGACTTTCTGTGTGCCCTGCAGAAAACCTCCCCAGACGGCTTTGTGCGCCTGGCGTCGAGACCCAGCCTCTTTCACTGAACCACAGTCTTTATTTTGGTTTGTTCTAGACAATAATGGTGTGTATGTTTTTGTCTACGAGTAGCTCTCCCTCCTTTCATTTCTTTCATGTTGAACGCAGCTGCGTTGTAGCTTCTTGTTCCAATTTTTCCGGTCCACCTTAAATGCTGCAGCACTTCGGCTGTGACGCCTGTACCAGCCCCTTAATGCATGTACCGCTTATTTAAGGTGGAACGGAACAATACATAAAGCAGCAGGAGAATAGGAAGGCAGGTCTCCTGGTATGAGACTAGATTGTGTCCAGTTTGATGGATATACTGGGATTTTTTCCAAATACCTGACATTTAGAGAGCATGAAATTCCGTTAATACCTGTTTGAATATTACATTCTTCACAACAAACAGACGTTTACCCATCCATCTCAGAATTCATCTTTTGTTGCGTTTTTGTTGGCTTTCTTTTTTGTTCTGAAATTTTGTTTTCACTTTCGACTATTCTGGTAATCAGGGTTTGGAGCCTGTTTTGCTACAGAGGCTCAATTGCCCGCTTAACCTTCATTTTGCTGGTTTAGTACATATTTATTGATGTCGTGCTTACGTGTTAGTGTTTGAGTGTCCATTGCCTTACATTATGTTAATTCAGGCTAAAATGGCAAAAAATAAGACTTAGAATCACTCTCACTGCTACTCCAGGGCACATAAGGCCTTTGTACACATATTGCTTCCTACATCTTTGTGATTGAGAGGCTGCTTAAATCTGCAGAGGCCTTGACATGAGTGCTGTGGAGAAGGTGAGGAACAGGCCGGTGATCAACATTTATTGGATGGAATCATCTGCTCTCTCTGATTGCCAGTGCGAATAGGAGCAATCTTTTGAAATGCCTTGAATGCAGCTTGAAAAGCACTACATGACCATGTAATGGCCGTTTGCAGTCTACAGAGATATGTGCTGTTTTTCCACTTAATGACATCTGAGCTACAATAACCATTCTTATGTTTAGACAGTATCTCCTCTAAATGAGATCTAATGGTGCTTTGGTGTCCGTGGAGCAACATCATGAGTTCAGAGCAGAGCATGTGAAGTATGTGCTGGGTTTATGGCAAATTGTCTGGCGACGAATAAACAAAAACCTGAGTGATTGGTGCATGATGATCAGGAATGGGTACCTTCAGGAGTGTTCTGATACTGGTATCGATACTGATATTTATTAATACTATTATTGATACGACTCTCCAATAATAGACATTTTATGGAAAGATGTGTACTTCTCCAGGGTTACATATACATATATATATCAATACATGTGCATATTTAGATTTCTAGATTATTTGTGTAGTGTACTGCTATACTGTACTGTTTTTGCTGCTCTTACGTTTACATTTACGGCATTTAGCAGACGCTCTTATCCAGAGCGGCGTACATCAGTCTTACCTTTGTATGGTCCACTTTCTGCCATGATAATACTAATTTCCCACTTATGAGACTAATAAATGTTTATCTTATTTTATATAACGAAGGAGGAACAATCACAACGCTCTTGTCCCGCCTGCCAAAATATGAAAAAGCTTCTGGACAAATGGTGCTGCGGTTGGTATTTATAAAACTTTCATGCATTCTAACATTGCTGAATGGTTGAGGCTTGATTGAATCAGTGGGAGGGGCAAGAGCTAAATTGTGTCCTGAGTTTCTTCTATATAAAAAAGGAGGAATCTCATCACTCCTGTCCCTCCCACTGATCCAGCATCAGCCATTTGAAAATGCCAGCTGTGTTCTATTATGGTTTAATAGTTTATAAATGCTGGCAGCAGCACTGTTTCTACGGGAGCTTGTTCATATTTTGGAACATACCAGTCAGGGACGTAATCGTAATGCAACACGTTATCAAGATGAAGATTTCTCCGTGAATTCCTGCTTTGTTTTGTAAAAGAGCCGAGCTGAATCTGACAGATAAACTGTAATGGGATCACTAAGACTTCAGCTTGTTTTTTTTCTTTCTTTTTCTTTATTTTCTCTCGCTCCTTTCTCTCTCTCTCTCTCTCTCTCTCTCCTTTTCTTTGTTTCCCTTTTTATCTCGCACTCTCCCTTTTTCTCTCTTAAGCGTTTCTTTCTCTCTTTCACTTCCACACAAACAAAGCCAGACACACACACACTCGCAGCACTTGCAGAAGTGTGTCTGGAATGGGAAGAGAAAGTTCAGGTTTTTTATATCTAGTTTTTTCATGCTTGTTGGTAGTTGGGTCCGGGTCGGTAAGACGTGTAAAGAATGGATCGTTGATTGCTCTTGCATAGCCATGCCACGATTAAATCAGACATGACAAGCACTATAAACATTTATACATTCTACAGATGTCTTCCAGTATTAAGTGAATGCAGCCTCAGGAATCTTGATCAAGGCCTCTTGTTTGTATTACAGCAGTGTTCCTGCTGGGACAGGGAACACTGAAAAGAATGTAAACACATGCATCAGTAGTGTTGTGAACAAAAGCCCGGTGCCAATTTTTCAGTTGTCATTAGGCTATTGACTGTAATTTGAACTACTAATTACATTTTTATTGTATTATTGAATAATAATTCAGCTGCTGATTGTGTACTTCTGTTAATGGCATTGAACTGGACCACAGCAGCAAGCTACACCTAGAGATGGTGTGGGTGTGTGTGTGTGTGGCAGAAATATAATATCACAGTTAGTGCTGGGAAATATGATATTTATGTTGTCATGTTCAATTACACTACAATGTGCTTCTCTGAGTTGATGTTGTGGACTGTTTGTAGTAATTGTGATGTTATATATTTCTCACATTTCTCATTCCAAAATTATTGCTCAAGACACATTCTATATCAAATTAAGAAGGACATTTATACATCAAACTACGTTGCTAATGGAAACTACAAGTAATACTGGGCTTCCATAAAGAAGACATTTATATACTGAACACAAATCACTATTAACTGTGCAGTTTTATTTGTATTTATACATTTTAGTTTACTTCAGTATATTAGGAATATTTATGTTAAAAAAGTCACAGTTCATCTAAGTAGTTTTAAATGCTATTTTCACAGGTGCCAAAAAGACTTCTGCACACTACTGTGGATGTGTAAATACATATGTACACTTATAAATACGTTAACACACACACACACACACACACACACACACACACGTGTGTCTGTGTATGTGTAGTGTACACTATATGGACATAAGTATAGAGACACATTTGTTTTTCAAGGTTTGGGCTAGGCCAGTGACTTCCAGCATACTCATGCTTTGTGGCCATAAATACATAGTTGAGTTTGGTATGTATATATAATTTGTGTGTATGTTGTCTGTATAATGGAACCTGCAGTTGGTCAGTGTTTTAGAATCTTATCTACAAAATGTTCAAAAAAAAAGGATCTTAACGTATGGTAATGATAAATGTTGCTGCATTTCCCAGCCCTTGCTGCACCTGTGCTTTTACCTGCGTCAGTGTATGGTGTGTGTATGTGCTTCAGTTCTGATAACTCGGGACGCCTCTCTTGCTGCAAGGATCTTTGCCTCCTGTTTATTACTGTTTAGGTCTGAAAACACTGGGCTGCTGCTGTTAGAGGAAGTGGGACCTCCTTGCTGTGTCTGGTGGGGAGGATCCAGCCCCAGTGCTGTTTGCTAATTACTCACGGGAGAACATTGCTCCACTGGGACGCATAAAGAAATCAGGCCAGGAGGAACTGGGGTTCAACACTAATTTAATTTTTACTGCACTAAACTTGACTAGGGGATGTGCTTGGAAATGGTCTGCTTAAGTACACTCCTCCGATCTGGATTACCTAACAAATCAGACACTGTCTGGCCAGCCACAGACGATACTATAACGATGCCGGCCACTTGTTGATTAGTTATTTGATTTTCCTAAGCAATATGTGTACATCTCTGTGGGCGAGACTCTTTGAGGAAGATTTAAATTAAGTGCCTCTCCGGGGCAAAACTTAATCAGACCCACAGAGTAGAAGAAGACGATGTGACTTAGCATTTTCTCTAATGTTGAAAAACTGCACTGTTAAAAAAGCATCATGCCAGAAAAATGGTGAAAGGTCTGGCAGCAAAGGAATCGTGCATTGCTGTCTTATATGGGCTTATATGAGTCATGTAGAAAAATGTCTTATTTCAGTGCCGTTATTTAACAGCATTTTTGTACATTTAGTAGCTGTGTTTTACCTTTATATTATTAATCTTAGAACTCTTGTATTTATCTGTGAAAAGTGGTGTAAATACAAGATTTACAAACTATTGGCATTATTTTTAAATAAGAAGTGACGGCTTAGTTAGAGACAGCTTTGGCCCATATATCAGCTCTACCAGTTTCAGACATGGGATATAGCGCTCGGAGTGGCTGGTGCAGTGACCGCATAGCAAGAAGGCCATGGGCCATGAGAAACTAACTTGCCAACAGATGAGTGTGTGTATTTGCCCTTTGATGGACAGGTGACCAGGGTATTTCTTTGCCTCTCATCCTGTGATTGCTGTGATAGGCACCAGCACCCCGGGACCCTGGTTAAGGAGGAACGGATGGATGGTTGATATAGTGATGGTATTTTTGGCCTATTCTCTGATCAGTTTCAATCCAAAATGCAATTGTTCATGTTTCTTTTAGCTAAGGCCAATAGCTGGAAAGGTCTAGCTAGAAAGCTAAAAAGTTCTTTTTGCATGGTACTAACTATTTTGGCTCTAAACCATCAATCAGCATGTTTCTGAATTATTTTGATTTTTATTTAGTCACCCCTGAGGAATTATTTTTAATTATTCGAAAATGTTAACATGTCATTTGCTTGAAGCCAGTTTGGCAAATAGTATTTTTCTTTTAGCTTGTTTGGGTGACTGTGAGTGTATGTTCTGCTTCTTTACTTCCAAAAACCAACCCTTCCTTACTCTTGTCCTAACTCATGACTTTTCTATGACTTGGTTTGTTCAGATATTGTTTGGCAGGTTTTAGTTAGGCACTATTTGACAGATGTTGTATAGGTGCAAAGAATGTGCAGTATTTTGGTTAAAATGTGTATTTAAGCTGCTTTACAGTTTTAAGAAACAGTTGTGGACTACTTGAGCACTGATGTGCATCGCTCTGGATAAGAGTGTCAGCTAAATGCATGTGAGTGAGTGTATGTGAGTGAGTGAGTGTATGTGAGTGAGATTTTTTTTTCACATTGCCTAATACACCTCTGCACTTTAAAAAAAAAATCTGCTGGCTGATCAAGAAAGAGTTTGCATGCTACTGGAGAGTGGTGTTAATCCTCAGATGTTAATGAGGGATTTACGCGTTGTTGGGAGAAAGTGCTTAGTGCTCAATGGGTATTTAATCACTGGGAACTTTGCGATATTCATTTTTATCATTATAGCCAAGGCCAGATGTGTCCTAAACAATAGGGGATTAATGGGTTAAGTGCAGAAACACTCCACCCCTCCACCCCTCCTGCTGGGCTGAGTGCTGGGCCTCCACAGCTTGCAGGACTGACTTGATCTGATAAAAGGCTCAGCTGAATTGCTTGGGCTGGGTCATCTGTTTTGAATTTGAAAACAGGAAAATATAGAATTACTACAAAAGCCATAAAATGCTGCAAAACAAAGTGAGGCAGTTTGTGGTGTTCCATTCTTATTAAAACTGGAAATGCATTAATGCAGAACTTCTGGGATGAAACTATAACTATGATTACGTTTACGCTGCCATGCCATTCCTACAGCTAACATGAGATTTTTAAAACTCTGCAGTATTATTGTGGATCAAAGATTTCACCTTCGAGATAGCAAACCTATTATGTAGGACCATTGATTTACAAAATCATTACCTTGATCTACTTTTGAGCATTAAACTAACTAACTCATTAAAAGGATCATTAAAGATTCAAATCCTGAAAAGGATATTTGATAATGTCTGGTATGGACTCAATGAATACGTTTTTAGTTCCGAGAGCTCTAGAATCTTTGCAAATAGACCCACATTGGAACGGGAACCTTACCGTTTTACAAATTCGCATGATGGCCATGAATACAATCTTTTAAGCTTATAATGTTTGAAATATGAGGCAGTATAAAGGCAGCCATTTTAACAGCTGTTGTTATATATTTTTTAAAAGTAATTTAGAAAGATAAAATGACCAGCATCAGTATCAGCAAGTTTATTAAGATTAAATTCAGAATTATGAAAGATCACCGGACAGGTTAAGCTCAGAGTATGAATATATTGTAGTACATTAGTATGAGAACATATGCAGGATTATTCTCTCTGCAGTTGTGTGTTTCTGCTTCTCTGACGCTGCTTTCTTCAGAATTTCTTAAATGCAAATTTGCAAACTTTATTTTAACTAGCAAACCCTATATATATATATATATATATATATCACTCCCTGGTCTCTAGCTTGCTGCTTTGCAGATTAGGTGAGATGGCAAAATTAGGTCAATATCACCAAATTGATGAAGAAAGAGGCAATTGTGGTATTTTATGTCCTTGAAAAAGATAGCCTTATTAACTGATTCATCGATCATAATCTGATTTTAATTAGACTCTAATACCTATGTTTTGTAGAGATTTGAAGGGCAGGAGTGAGGTGTTGGGGTTGTATAGAGGGCGTTAGGGCTCCAGATGGCCATTATAGTGGTCACCATTGTGACTATATTTATTTGTTTTGTGACTATTTATTTAATTTCAGTCGGCGATGGCGTCTCTCACCACCAAGAGAAATTAGCATAACAAATAGAACAAGTTTTCATTTATATCTCATTTGACAGAGTTTATGGCTCCCAAATATTTTGGGTTTCGGAGCCAATGGCTGGTAAAGTTTTGCTTTTTTGTCTGGAGCCCTGATATAATTGCAACTTTATGACATCTCATAATCAGTATAGAATCAAACTTTATTGTTCCTGGAGGAAATTGCTTATGCCATGACTGCACAGTCACACAAAGACAAGAACAATTGAAAGTTCATTATTGCATGTAATGGTGACCACTAGAGGCCTAGTGGTTAGGGTTGTGGGTTTGAATCACAGGATTGCTTATGGTGCCACTGAGGTATCCTTGAGCAAGGTACTGTCCCTGCTCCCAGGGCACTGTGTTCCTGTTTAACCACTGCTTCACTCTGTGAAAGGGTTATGTGCAGATACTTGACTAGTGAATTTCACACTGTTCACACTATCTGCTGCACTGTGTTTGCATATGACTAATTGACTCTTTACACTGTACAAGTGTTGATGATGCACAAGATAAGGCTATTGCTGATAATGATGAAGATATTGTACATCAATTTAGTGAATAGTAAGAAATTGTGCATCTGAGTAGCAGCTTGTTATTAGATGGATTGTTGTGTGCTTGTGGGACAGAGTCTGAACCAGTTACTGCAATAATTTTGCTCTATTCCTCAGTCCTAAAAGATTCTATATCTTATGTTCGTGGTCCATTTAGCCAAAAATGTCTGATAGAAATTAGTGTAAAGGTTTTTAAATTATTGTATAAATACTATCCAGACCCATTTATAATGATTGGTGTGTGCAGCAATCATAAACCTCCCATGTGGATCGAACCCAAATCTCCTGTGTTTGGGGGACATGATTTCTACAAAGAAATAAAGAAATAAGTGCAAATGTTAGAACTTAACATAAGCTATTTTATGGAAGTATTATGGTTATGTTGTCAAAAATGCATTTTAAATGCATTCATAGATTTGGGACAGGGAGGCTGATGTAGGTTGTTTTAAAACAGTGCTAAAACTTCTGTTTTAGATTTGCCACAGTTTCCACAAATTGGTGGAATTTCCCTTTGTGGTTTCTTTCGCTGCTATAAACAGAAGTTACAGGAAGTTGTGTTATAAAAAATATATGTAATATTTTGCCCAGTACTGTGTGTGTGTGTGTGTGTGTGTGTGTGTGTGTGTGTGTGTGTGTGTGTGTGTGTGTGTGTGTGTGTGTGTGTGTGTCTCTATACACATTAGGGCTGTAACGATATGTGATATGAAACGGAAATTGCGACACTCATATTCACGAACCTGTGTCGCGGTGTTGGAAGGCCGAATTACGACACACCCCTTCCAACTCCCAGAGTTATCCTTCCTGTCCAGATCCAATGCTACCACATCTTTCCTGATCCACCTCCGCTGGGGGTTTGAACCTGTGTACAGGTCCTGCCCAGAAACATACATTTATCGTCGTAATAGGAGGATTTTCACATCAAATTCTTTTCTTTAACCAATAGCTGAGGATCTTGGGGTTTCAAAGAGCCCTTCCACAAATTTAAAAACATCCAAGCTTGTTTGTTTGTTTGTTTGAACGGAGCAGTGAACCGACAGAGTCGTGTCGACTCCTCCGACTCGACTCCTCAGTGTAGTTCACCGAAGCCTTTTCTGCGGTATGAATGGAGAGGAAGCGGTATTTCAGGGTTTATTGATTTATAAGTTTGTGGTAAACATAAGGTGTCTCCAAACAAAATGGCGTCTCAGAATCCCTCCTGCCCCAAATAATCATGATACGAACCGAATCGTGGATTTGGTGTATCATTACAGCCCTAATATACGTATGTGTGTATATATACAAATATATAATATAATGTAAAATATGCATCGCTGCAGTTTTGATCCTCTGTATCCCCACATTAGTGTACATCAGAGCTTTTTCATTGTTGGTGTTCATTCTTCACATCATTGTATTCTTATGCCAGTTAGGAATTTATAAAATAATAAAGAAATCTGCTTTATTAGTTCGTATCACATATATATGCTTATAGCTGCATGTCAGAGCGACATGCTCTGTTTTTACATGTAGTTTTATTAAACCATATAGTCGTGCGTGAATACAGCACAGCACACTGTGAACAATGAGAAATATTTCTCTGCATTTAACCCAAGTTAAGCATCGGGCTTCCGCCAATGAGGAGTGCCCGGTGTGCAGCGTGTGGGGATGGTACCTTGCTCAATGGTATCTCAGTGAATACACTAACAGTTGGGATTCAAACCTACAACCTTCTGATTGCAGGGCCAAAGCCCTTACCACTAGGCCATCCAGCTGCCCCACTAGGCCATCTCTACACATAGCCTCTCAGATACTGCACAAGAAACAAATATCAGGGCATGATTGCGTAATGCAGTCACATCCTGAAAGCATTATGCAAATCTGAGATGGTCAAAGTTCTGTTGGTTTGACGTGTGATTAACTTGCAAGCAGGGAGAAAAAAAGCAAAAAATAGTGCATGATCGAGCGACCTCTATGTCGTTTTGTTCTTTACATTTCTGTGTACTGAAGTGAGGATGAATGAGTTTTACTCTTCCTTTAGCCGGTCTCTTTGACTATGCCTTGTCTACCACCATTGAACAGCAATAAATCTGAGCCAGTTACAGTCGACACTCTTTCTTGGAAAAAGGAAGAACAAAGCCTGGAGAACAGAAATCCTAATGGAGCGTCCACCCAGCTGCAGTGATGTGTTGCACCGACCAAACCAGTCTTTTATCTGAAATTAGAATGAAGAGTCCACAAATATATGCTCCAGCTGGATAATCAACCACTGATAACCACTGACCATCTATATATACTAATACAATTGAAAGTGCATTTGTATTAGTGTATATATATTTGTGTATATATATATAAATGTGTATGTATGTATGTGATATATATATATATACATGTGTGTGTGTGTATATATGTGTGTGTGTGTGTGTGTGTGTGTGTATATATATATATAATTTATTTACTGAAAAAGTGAGATTGGGCAGTTACTATAGGCTGGTTCTGTTCATGTATGTGTCTCAAGTGTCAGGTTTATTACCCAGGAATGTGAACAGACACAAGGCAAAGAGGTCATTGTGTTATATTTGAGAGCCCAGGGCTGTGCAAAGGAGGGCTGTTGCGCTCTGAAGGTTGTGGGAGCCGTTAGGAGATTGAGAACATGATCGGTCACGCTGAGCGTGTCGCAGCTGATGGCTGTGAAGACTGACAATCGCTCACGGTGGCTTTCATTCTGCACCATAACCACCTCTTTTATTTTTAGGAGGTTTGTGTCCTAGCAACACGCTTCTCCAGGATTCCCTCTGCTA
The DNA here is from genome assembly GCA_037974465.1 of Brachypetersius altus. Lineage (NCBI taxonomy): Eukaryota > Metazoa > Chordata > Actinopteri > Characiformes > Alestidae > Brachypetersius > Brachypetersius altus. The sequence continues at coordinate 1,213 of JBBPDB010032267.1, read as the reverse complement.
GTGGAGCCCAGTGAGCTTTGGCACATCCCCTGTTGAATAGGAGATTGGAAACGTCTGTCTTTTTTTTTCCTACGAAGTGCAAGGTTTTCTATTCGGAAATGCCTAAAGATGACGATCATTTATATGCATGATTTTCTAGCTTGTGTTGTGAGGTTCATACCAACAAATCCTTTGTTGCAAGGTTTGTTACGGATTTTGTTACGGATCTGTATTTTGCATTTCTGTACCTCGTATTTCTTAATTTCACCAAAAATAAATGTATAAAATGTATAAAATACTAAAGCAAAAATAATCACCAGGTAGCTGATTTCTCTAGATGCCCTTCATGAATATCAGAGCAGGGATCTTTAACGCTCTAAGGTAAACTCCAGACCTGGACTCATTTCAGCAGGGGATGTTTCTACAAGCTTTGTAAAGCCGGCCTGCTGAGTCCAGGGCTAGGAGAGATGCTGTAGGATGAACGGTGAGATTTAATGGGCCTTGCTTTGCCATGCTTGTCAGCCAGTGCTTCTTGCTGCAGTGTTTTAGCCTCACAGACTGGTGACATTTTACGCATCAGTTCCCTTTACTGAAGAATCTGTTACCTAAAAGGTTAAACTCTTATTGTCAGCTTTAAAGCTTCATTTGACTACATTATTCAGCTTGTACTATAAGTCAGCTTGCGTTGTATGTACAGTGGATCTGTTGTGACTCTATTTTATTAGTGAAAGCGGCTGCTCTATAGAATTATGTATAAAATGCACTCCCATCAGTACACTTCTGCTTTGTAAGTGATGTTTTCTGTATTAAACTAAATAGTTCAGGAATGTTGTTGAGGTGTTCAACATGTCCATCACCTCAAGCGACTCTGCTGTGCATACTGATATCATTTATAAGCTTGCTTTTGGTTTTGTTTTGTTGTGCTTATTTTATTTTCATTCTTTTATACAAACTCTTCTACTTTCAGCTACTCCCTTTCACAGCAACTGCCTGCATGTCCTCCCTCACCACATCCATAAACCTCCTAGTAGACCTTCCCTGCAGTTCCATCCCCAACATCCTCCTCCCAACACACTCAGAACCTCTCCTCAACATCCTCCTCCCAACACACTCAGAACCTCTCCCCAACATCCTCCTCCCAACACACTCAGAACCTCTCCCCAACATCCTCCTCCCAACACACTCAGAACCTCTCCTCAACATCCTCCTCCCAACACACTCAGAACCTCTCCCC
>JBBPDB010032259.1:0-11796 GCA_037974465.1 Brachypetersius altus | reverse complement strand
TCCACTATATTAGTGTTGGAGACGTCTGGTTCCATTCACCTCCACTATATTAGTGTTGGAGACGTCTGGTTCCATTCTCCTGCACTATATTAGTGTTGGAGACATCTGGTTCCATTCACCAACACTGGAGAGAAATCAACAGTTTCGCAACAAACAGAATAATGGAGGAATTTTGTGAGTCGGTGAAGTTTTCCTTTAATGTATTACACAGCGTAGCAGTATCACTGTGTGGGCTGCCCTCCCACCCATTTTCGCCTACAGCTCACACACACACTTCACGACCCCTGCTCCTTCCTGTTATTCCGTTAACACACACCCAGCAACTGTTATACTGAGGACACACACACACACACACACCTGTCACAAACCCATTCCAGGTAAAGGAGGAAAAAAAGTGCTTATCATTGTGTTTTTTTCCTTTTCTGTGTTTCCATTTAAAATTAGGATTTTGATACAATGACACTTTCTCAGAATCTTAAAATATTTTATCAAAGAATTTCAGCATGAAACATCAAAACTGGGATTTTTACATCATAAAAAGTTGCTCCTCTGGTCAAGATTTACATGTAATGTTCTGTGAGGAAGTTTTATAGAATTTAAACATCTGGTTCCATTCACCAGCACTCAGCATTAAAGCATATTTATGGTTTATATATTTATAAAAAAAGAAGTTAGTACTGATACAGGATCATTCTCTTCAATAAATTAAATGATCAATTAGAATATTTGTCTCATTTGTTTAATTGGATTCTACTTTTAGCACTTTTGTGGAAATCTAGATCACTGAAGGTTATTTTTTATGCTAAAATAAAAAAGGGTTCACCAACTATTTTCCTCTAACTGACAAAACAATGACTTATATTCATCTTTTGTGTGTGTGTGTGTTTTCTCAGTTTCCAGGGTCATTAAGTGATTGCATTATCGAGAACCGGGGTTCTGCAACACTGCATAGAGAAACCATTAGGACCCATTAAAGTCTTTATAATGATTTTTAATAAACTTGATCAAATACAAACTCCACAATATGTTCTTTTTTTCTAAAACATCTTATTTACATCAATATTCACAAAAATCTTTTTTACAGAATCACTTTACATAAAGATAAAGCTGTGACAACAGAAAACAAATTCAACACACACACAAATATTCACATAAACAAACATACAGTTAAAAAGGCAGTTTAGAGCTTCTGTTCTTTCACCCCATTTGGTTTCTCCTCCACTCTCCTTGGATTTAGTGCACAATAAACACTGAACGTCAACAACAAACAACAAAAACAAAAGAATTAACAGGAGAGATTCGGTGTAAAACCTCTTCAGATACGCCAGCCATCCAAACTCTGAGGTCTGTGATTTTAAAACTGTGGTTTTCTGTTAGTTTTCGGATTTTAAAGGAAAAATAAATCAGCATAAAGAAGCTACGTGCTCATTTCTAGGTGCATTTATCTTAGCCGCTCAGCTACGCGTTCACTGAAGTGTTTCCTTGGTACAGAAAGCTTTTCGATACGGTTTAGGTATGGATTTCATCTCCAAACGGTTGTTAAAAGCTTGTTGAAACATGATAAGTGCTAACATCAAAACAAACGGGGCAAAACAGGTGGTCTCTGGCTTTTTCCCAAGCTAGCACTGTCGCTAATCTTTAGATCTTTATTTGGAGCCTGTTCCCAACCTGATCAGGCTTGAATTCAGTAAATCACTGCAAAGTGGCTGAGATAAACTGATAAAAACACCTAGGAAAAGTGTTCCCTTACTAGCACTTTTGCTACTATTTACCTGTGATATTGTCTCTAAAGCCTGATCAGGCCTGAACAGTCATTTAACACAAACTGACAGAAAAATGATTCCTCGTGTTGAAACGTTCTGAGAAGCTAAATGTCCCCAGGCGTGTTGATGGGTGGCGTATCTGAGGTGAGGGCGTCCAGCCTGAGTGCTGCTAACAGAGCCGCTAGCTTTTGGTGAAACTCTTATTTTTCCCGCCCCACACACATTTCTACTTTCCAGAGCGTCCGGCTCCATCCGGCTGGCTGCCAGAATGCTGTGTTTTGGTAAGAGTGTGTGTGACTGAGCCGGAACGCTGTGTTTTGGTAAGAGTGGGTGACGTAGCTGCATTAGCTTTGGAGAGTGGAGAGCTAGGCCTGCGCTGCTTGCTGTGTTAGTGCTCATTACTCAGGCGGCAGTAAATATCAGAAATACAACCCATTCTGTCATAAAATCTCACAGAACACACTCTTAACATTAAATAATCTTCTCTCATTACACATTTCATAATAATAAAAAAAAAAAACTAACAAAGCCAGAAAAATCCAGCCTTTTATTCGAGGAGCCAAAACAGAGGTTTAGCCGCTTAAACAGAGGTTTAGCCGCTTGAACAGGCTGATAAATGAAGGGCTCTGACCCGTCGTTTTTCAAATGAAAATTAAAGGGAGTTTCCTCCAGACGGAGGCAGAGGGATGGCGCTCCCAGATCGGCTCGGTTAGCATGAAGCACCTTCTACAGGCTTGGCATAGGTTAGCTGCGGCTACATGCTAAGGTGGGTTAGCCACGGAAGTGCCGTCCTCTCAAATGCGGCCGTCCTCTACGCTACATATAATCTGCTTCATTTGGTTCTTTTGAGTTTGCAGCATTCACAGAATTCCCTTCTCAGTCAGTGCAAATTTAAAATAAAAAAATTAAAATAAAATACAATTACAAAAAACATCTCGGTACAAAATCTCATAAAAACGTTTTGTTGTTAAAGTGTAAAATACTGTAAAATGTGTATTTCCTTTATAGCTTATAGGCAGTAATGGTTTCCTCACTTCAGAGGTTGCGGAGTGTTTTGTTATTTTTGTGTGTGTGTGCTGGGAGGTGTGTTGGGCGTTGTTTTGGGGTTTTTTTTTTTTAGCATGGGGGGTGGAGGTTGGGGGTGGAGGTTGGGGTTGCAGAGGGGTGGGGGGGCGGGTAATGAAAGTCATAAGAACAGCTCTCCCATAGTCCTAGAATTTCCTGAGACGGTTCATCACCACTTCTTGTCCCAGTTCAGCCAGATGTCCAGAAGATCCTTCCTCTGTCTCCCTGGACGGCTGTCTGTCCGTTTCTGTCCTGTTCTGAGAGGACAGTCGAGCTGCGAGAGCTGCAGAAACTGAGAGTGAAAGACGGTCCGGTTCTACACTCACTGGGTGAAGATTCACCTCTTGTCTTACTCTTGTACAAACAGGAACCGTTCTGTATGTCCCACAAACAGACAGTCGAGCTGGAACTTCATCATTTCCCAGCTGTTAAGTTTGTGTCTGTTGTTGTTTTTGTGCAGACAGTAAATAAACAGTGTCCTCTTTCCACGCTGTGATGAAACATTTCGACCAATCAGAATACAGTCGGCTCGGCTGCGGTCCGGTTCCCTGTCTCGGTGGAAGGCGTCATGACCCTGGTGCTGGAGCAGCCGTCTCTCTCACTGCGTGTCGAGGGTACAGGGGATCTGCAGGGTCTGCCTGGCCTGTTCGTACACCCTCAGGAAGTCTTTGTACCGGGGGGCGCAGCCCAGCCAGGCTTCTCCGAAGTGGACGCGGCCGGTGAAGAGGAAGCTGCCGGACCCGGCGCGGACGCCGCAGCTCAGCTGGGTCCGAATGTCCCCAGAGTGCGTCAGGCGGCCGTTGCTGGAAAATAGGGCAAATTTCTGCCGAAAAACTCGCGTGGCGCTGACTTTTATCACCGCCGCCCGCAGGTCAGTGTCTGGCTCCACTGAGCGGATGTTTCCTCGCACCACTAAACACACACACGCAAAACACACTTAATAAACAGCCCTTCGACATTTCAGTTTCACTTCTATATAGAAACAATCAATGATTAGCTCTATTTATGTGGGTCTCTGACTGTGTATGACAGAGAGAGTGTATATATATGTGTGTGTGTGAGTGTGAGAGTGAGTGTGAGTGAGAGAGAGAGAGAGAGAGAGAGAGAGAGAGGGAGAGAGAGAGAGTATATGTGTGTGTGGTCTGGGGGGTCTGTAGGGTTTGACTGCAGTAATGTAATCCGCCCCTGTAAGGAGGTTACCATGGTGACGCCACTCTGCTTGACCAGTGTGTGTGTATGTGTGGGGGGATTCAGAGGGATAAACCACTGTGACTTTTTACTTGGTGGTGGTGGGGGGGGGGGTTGTATTCCATTAGCATGACTCTGGGGCTTTTGAACTTTAACCTGACTGCAGTCTGCATTAGAGTGTGGCAGAGTGGCAAATGGATAAATCAGTGTGTGTGTGTGTGTGTGTGTGTGTGTGTGTGTGTGTGTGGTTTCCCTCCAAAATTCCAGTTTCTAGACAAAAGCTCTGTGGTGAAACTTTCCCATTCTATAAACAATCCCTGCTTTTTAATCGTGAGTGAAACAGTATGGGTGTGGGTGTGTGTGTTTGTAAAACTCACCGAAGTCGCTGGTACACACTGCCATCAACATCTCTGTATCATTACACGGCCTACAGGCTCCTGAGAGAGAGAGAGAGAGAGAGAGAGAGAGAGAGAAAGAGACCCATGAGAAAATAAAACTGGCTGTTGCTATTTTAAGAATAAATACGAACAATAAGAAGTGAATATACTGAACATTACGACTGATCAGAAAGTTTCAGATTAGGGACTCGAGGCATTTCAGTTTATGTGGAGCTGCCTCCTGATAGATGTGTGAGTGTGTGTGTGTAAGAGAGAGAGAGAACACAAGCATTAAGTGAGAACAGGAAACAATAAAAATGAGATCTCACACACACACACACACACACACACACATTAAAGCTGTTAAAAGGAAGTGTGAACCTCAGGTGTGAAGGACAACACTAACCTTTGCTTCCTCTACTTCCTCCCTCTGATCTCTCTCCCTCTCTCTCACATACACACACACTCTATCTGTTATATTATAAGTATCCTGGTGTAAGCAGATCTTGGTTCAGTTGTACAGAAAACATGATCATGATTGTAATGATTCTTATTAAGAGTGAAAATGCTGACGGGTGGAATCTGAGCTTCTGCTGTGTTAATAACCTCCAGTGCTAAAAGAGAAGAAGTCGCCGAACATGTTTCTGCTATGTTCGGGTGGGTGGGCCACTGGAAATCCGATTTTCGGGTGCACTGTCCCTTTAAATGACCCTGTGTGGGATGGGGGCTTAGTTTTGCAACTTGAGGATTCCTTCAGTGGAGGAGCTTTAAAGCCCCCCCACCCGCCCCCCTCCCTCCGGACAATAGAGCCGTCTCTCAGCTGACCAGAGCCCCCTGTTTCCACGGTTACCGCTTGATCATGCGGCACACTGAAAGACACCCCCCCCCACACACTGAGCTTTTGTCCTCCCCCTCCCCCGCCTGACTAACCCGGTTCCCAATGAATCTCACACACACATTTTTGAGGGCCACAGGATTAAAAACTTCACAGAAAGTTGGTCTGGGGGAGAACGTCAATCTGCAAATTAATTACAGATGCAGCGTCCCCCCCCCCCCCGAGTAACTCAACCAAAACCCTCCTTCAGAGCTACTTTAAAGTAGCTGGAGTGAATTAAACACGCACACAAAGAGAGGGGGGTGAGAGAGAGTGAAAGAGAGAGTGCAAGAGAGAGGGAGAGCATGAGAGAGAAAGAGAGAGCGTGAGAGAGAGAGAATACATAAAGAGAGATTCCAATCCATCCAAAAATGACTGTATATACTGAGATTCAGACCCTGTCTGTCTGTTTCTCTCTCCCTCCCCCACTCTCCTCCTCCTTTCTGAAGCTCTTGTGTTTCTTCACTCTTCCAGAAACTTTTCAATCCTCCCTTCCTCGTCCTCACCCCACAATCACACCTGTGTCACATTTGATAAACTTCGTCCCTCTGTAATATAACCGCAGCTCCACTCTGTGCTAAACACTAAACTTTTATTATAGCGAAGAGTTCAATTAAAATTTACATCTACGCCATTTAGCTGATGCTCTTATCCAGAGCGACGTACATCAGTGCTCAAGTCGTCCATCATCTGTTTCTTAATCCTGTAGAGCTGAATTAACATCAACATCCACTATTCAACCAAGTTACTGCACGCTCGGTACACCACATGTCAAAGAAAAGTCAGAAGTTAGGAAGGCCAGGGGGTGCCGTGTCTACTCTTCTTCACTGTGACAGACTGTAATACTCTACAGGAAGTTTAGGGGGCGCTGTGTGCTCACCTTCGCTGCTGACTGGCTCCGTGTGTATGGAGTTGTCGTTCGTCCGCTCCACTCTCACTTCGTAGCGGAAGGCTGCGATTCGCCGGCTGATGTCCTGGTGGGGCGTGGCCTGCAGGAAGAGGGCGGGTCTCTCCCCAGGTGTGACGCTGAAGCAACGGGTGTGGGAGTGGCCAGTCGCGTCCCCAAGCAGCAGCTCCAGCACCCCATCCCGCTCCAGGTAGAGCTGGGCCCCGCCCCACTGAGGCTCTGCTTTCACGCAGACAGATGCAGGCGTGGCGCTGGTGGTCCTGAGCCCCGCCCATAGTGGCCGGGGGGACAGGGAGAGCCGCAGAGCTCCGGACGGATACAACCACTCGACAGAACCTTCAGAACATCGCAGGAACACCTGCTCCACACTGCCCTGCAGCTGAGACAGACCACTACAGAGAGAGAGAGAGAGAGAGAGTAAGTTGTCATATAGTCCACACAACACACGCTCATTTCCACCCTAGAATAAACTTCTGTTAGAAAGTGTGGACAGTAGAGCTGCTCAAAACGAACAATACGAACAAAATATCAGTCTTTTGGGCCTAAATACTGTTTTAAACCAATCCAATCCATTTATGGAATATCGTGATTAGATAACAGACGTGCGGCTCCGGTCAGTCTGATATGGTGAACATCAAAGTGAGCCCAAATAAATGAACCTGGGTTTTGTTCCTCTCTGGACACAAAAGCCCTTTCTCTCCTCTCCTCAGGTGTGGACAGTCCAAGGGGGGCTGGGGTCTCACCTGGCCTGAGACCCTCACAGGGGGTGGGGGAGGGGTAATGCCCCCCTAGTGGCAGTCAATCACAGTGCAGTCCCAAGGGCTCAGGGCCCCTTTAAAGTGGGCCACATTCCCTTTAAACTGGTTCTTAGGCTCTTTAAACTGGGCCACACTCCCTTTAAACTGGGCCACACTCCCTTTAAAGGGGTTCTTAGGCTCTTTAAACTGGGCCACACTCCCTTTAAACTGGGCCACACTCCCTTTAAACTGGTTCTCAGGCATTTTAACTGGGACACACTCCCTTTAAACTGGTTCTCAGGCACTTTAATTCAGACAAAAATCACTTTAAACTGGGCAAAACTCACATTTAATGGGTTCCTCTGCACTTTTTACTGGGCAAAACTCACTTTAAACTGAGCGAAATTTATTTTAAACTGGGCAAACCTCACTTTAAAGTGGTTTTAAGGCGCTTTAAACTGGACAAAACTCACTTTAAATTGGTTCTGATGGTCTGAAAGTATTTAGAGTAGTTACACAACTAAAGTTACTTTCCTGTTTTTCATTTTTGTAACTATGCGTGTCTGTCTGTCCACCCATCTCTCAAACTCCAACTCAAACTACCAGATTTAATAAGTTCTGAACTTCAGACTGGACCGGACTACAGGCACATCGTCACCGATCCGGAAGTATAAAGTTTGAACCGAATCTGGGTTTTACTCCCTCTTTCTTCTGAGATCTCTCTACTCCTCCTGGACTCTGGGTTTAAGGAGCGGAGAGATCAGAGAAGAACCGGAGAACCTTCAGGGAGGGAGGGATGGATGGATGGAGGCGTTCTGCTGGTTGTAGGTGTTCAGTAAAAGTGATTGATCAGTCGTGGTGGTCTCTCACCTGCCCCTCCAGCTGCACTGGTCTGCAGCCTGACTCTCCAGGGCCCACAGCAGAAGATCCACCAGGTGGGTCCACAGGAGGACCTCAAAGACCTTCATCCTCCAACTCCACTAGGTTAGACACACACACACTCTTTCTCTCTCACACACGGTCCGTTCAGATCCTCTTTGTCCGAATTAAGTCCTGTTCCTGTAGTTCCGCTGGCTGTGCTCCATGGCACGGTACTTGTTGCTGTGAGGCCGGGTTGGGGTCTCCTCTCTTGGTTACACTCCGTCCCTGCGCCCCGCTAGAGATCCTCCAGCTCCTCCGGCACCCAGCAGCTTTACCAGCCAAGGCTCGGGAAACTAGCCAATAACGGAGCAGCGCGGGGGGAGGCGCGGCTAAACCACGCCCATGTTAGCAGCAATGACCAATCCTACAGACGGAGGCAGACAGAGACGCTCCTGATTGGTCCGCGCTGAATAATATGCAAACAGCGTTTGAAACATAACACTGAGGGAAGAGGCTGAGGTGGAGACAGAGAAAATAAGTGAAAAAAAGAATATAAACAATAAAACCAGTGTTTTCTAGAGGGTTCGAACTTTAAATGTGAAATATAAAGAAGAATAGAACACTTATGAAGTATGGTGATGATGTCCGAGAATACAAAAATACTGAAAAGTGTGTTTAATTGAGTGCACCACCCTCAGACGTGCATGGTGAAGGAATGAAAGAGGGGCTAAATAAATATATAAGCAGGGCAAACAGAACAATTAATGTAGTGCAAAATAACAATATAAGTAGAGTAAACAGAGCAGAGTTGGCAAAAGAGTGATATGTGCAGGATAAATTGTGATTAGTGCAGGATAAAGTTTGATAAGTTCAGGATAAAGTGTGATGAGTGCAGGATAAAGTGTGATAAGTGCAGGATAAAGTGTGACAAGATCAAGACAAAGTGTGATTAGTGCAGAATAAAGTGTAATAGGTTCAGGATAAAGTGTGATTAGTGCAGGATAAAGTGTGATAAGTTCAAGATAAAGTGTGATTAGTGCAGGATACAGTGTGATGAGTGCAGGATAAAGTGTGACAAGTTCAAGATAAAGTGTGATAAATTCAGGATAAAGTGTGATGAGTGCAGGATAAAATGTGATACATTTAGGATACATTGTGATAAGTTCAGGATAAAGTGAGATTAGTGCAGGATAAAGTGTGCAGGATAAAGTGTGATAAGTTCAGGATAAAGTGTGATTAGTGCAGGATAAAGTGTGATAAGTTCAGGATAAAGTGTGCAGGATAAAGAGTGATTAGTGCAGGATAAAGTGTGATAAGTTTGTCAAATGTACAAATAATGAAAAAAGTAGTAGTAGTGCAAAAAATGATGTGCAAGGTGCATGGAATGATGAGGTCTGTGATGTGTGGGTGAGTGGCCAAGGTGGTGATGACCCAACTTATCTAGAGATTTAAGTGCGATATGTTTAGGATAATATGTGAGAAGTTAGAGATAAAGTGTGAATAGTGCAGAATAAAATATGATTAGGCCTGGAAAAAAGTGTGATTAGTGCAGGATAAAGTGTGGGATAAGTGAAGGCAGTGTTATATTTTCATGAACAGATCAGCGTGTTAAAAACAGAACGGGCTGTAATTATTCGTAAGTCTTTTGTCTGAAAGAGAGCCAGTCACCCTGCGGAGACGCTGCGCACAGGGAACGCCGAGGGAAACGGAGGGGGAAGGGAAACTCAAGCTTGAACTGATCAACTCTGCAGGTCACTGCTGTCACAGTAAAATCTCCATTTTTTACTCTTTTAAACCTTATTTTGTTTTAAAATTTCACACTGAAGAGAAACATGATGTTTAGTGCCAACAATTTATGTATTAATGTTTGCTTGTTTCTTTCTTTCTTTCTTTCATTCATTCATTCCTTCAGTCAGTCTTTCTTTCATTTATCTATCAACATGTTTGTCTCTCAGTCTTTTTATTTGTTTGTTTGTTTGGTTATTCATTGATTTATTTCTGCTGGTACAAAGCCCCAGAATAGGGACCAGAAAAGTGATTTTTCAGTGGAAAGACCGATTTTAGCTTTCAGTGGAAGAAAATGTAATTTAAAAAAAAAGTTTTAAGCCAGTTTAAACCATAAGTAAAAGTGTCCATCAGAGGAATGTCCTGGACCTTCTTAGCGCAGGAGCTGCAGCTCTGCTCTTCCCTGTCTGGACCATTCTGGGATCAAGAATCAGAACTGAGACAGAAAATAACCAGAATCCCAATCATTCAGATTCCCAACCTGTGCCGAACCTGATGCTACTTTGTTATGCAATTTCTTATTGAGGAAACTGTTTATGTTACAACTGCAGAGTAGTAGTAGATCAGTAATAGATCAGTAGTAGATCAGTAATAGATCAGTAGTAAATCAGTAGTAGATCAGTAATAGATCAGTAGTAGATCAACAGTAGGTCAGTAGTAGATCAGTAATAGATCAGTAGTAGATCAGCAGTAGGTCAGTAGTAGATCAGTAATAGATCAGTAGTAGATCAGTAGTAGATCAGTAATATTGATCAGTAGTAGATCAGTAATAGATCAGGAGTAGATCAGTAATAGATCAGTAGTAGATCAGTAGTAGATCAGTAGTAGATCAGTAATATTGATCAGTAGTAGATCAGTAATATTGATCAGTAGTAGATCAGTAGTAGATCAGTAATAGATCAGTAGTAGATCAGTAGTAGATCAGTAATAGATCAGTAGTAGATCAGTAATAGATCAGTAGTAGATCAGTAGTAGATCAGTAGTAAATCAGTAATATTGATCAGTAGTAGATCAGTAATATTGATTAAAGTAGTGATATTTCACATGGTAACATAATAATGATAATATTTTGCACAGAATTAAATGAACTGATTCACATCTAAGTAGCAGCAGGATTTTGTACAGGTTATTATGGGACAGGGGGAGGAGTTATAGAGTTATAAATAGAATAATTCTACAAATACAAACTGTGGAGTTTCTGAATTATTACAGTGAATAAAGAGAAGACATGATGCAGAACCAGAACAGCCGGAGAGAATTATGAGCTGAACAGTGAGTTTAGTTGACTGATTTGAACAACAGAAAACAATCAGGGAAGCACAAGTCCATCAAAACTCATGACTGGAAACACGGAGGGAGAGACAGAGGGAGAGAGACAGAGAGAGAGATGGAGGGAAAGAGATGGACGGAGTGACAGACAGAGAGAATGGAGAGAATTCTGAAGGGATGAATGCAGGCTCTCGGTAGGCCGCTTTAATAGACACACGCCTCTCGCTGTGTGGCTCTTTCATCTCCTTGTATTAGAAACAAATCAAATATTCTTTTGTATCACTTCTGCCATCCATCTCTTCAGAATCTGTGTGTGTGTGCGATAGAGAGATGTGTGATGTGGTTATGACAGACCCTTTGACATGCTCAAAAGCACATGTCCAGTGTTCCTGCTGAGGTGTGTGTGTGTGTGTGTGTGAGAGAGAGAAAGAGAGAGAGAGAGAGAGAGAGTGTGTGTGTCTCCCTGCTGTTCTGCTGTGTGCAGGGAGACTCTTTTGTTCTTTAATGACCATTTCAAAGGACAGACACATGAAAGGAAAACTGTGTGTGTGTGTATGTGTGTGTGTGTGTGTGTGTGTGAATATTCCTCTTTGTAAAACCATCATCCTAATTCCTAAATCTAAACCAACTAACATTACCTTACAAACAGCCCAGTAATAACACAGTCAGTTCTCTAACTAATCCCAGTCAACCCATTAATAACCCCCAAATACAGTCCGTTCTCGAACTAATCCGAGTCAACCCAGTAATAACCCCAAAACACAGTCAGTTCTCTAACTAAACCCAGTCAACCCAGTAATAAACGCCAAAACACAGTCAGTTCTCTAACTAATCCCAGTCAATCCAGTAATAACCCCAAAACACAGTCAGTTCTCTAACTAATCCCAGTCAACCCAGTAATAACCCCAAAACACAGTCAGTTCTCTAACTAATCCCAGTCAACCCAGTAATAACCCCAAAACACAGTCAG
>JBBPDB010032248.1:0-11796 GCA_037974465.1 Brachypetersius altus | reverse complement strand
TGGGCAATTAATCGAAAAGTAATCGAAATCGACATTCAAAACCTATAATCGATCAAATTTTTCCAGGTCGATTATTTCGATTACTTTCCCTTTAAAAATATAGATAGTAGATACTGTGTGTTTCCTTCAATTATTTTAAAATCAAGTAATGCACCCTTCATTCAAAAATCTCTCACTTGCAATATGTGAGCATATTTACTGTGCAAAACTTGTCAGTGAATTAAATCGTTCATTAATCGTAATCAAGTTAAAATGTTCAATTAATCGAGATTTAGATTTTAGGCCAAATCGCCCAGCCCTAACATGACCCCACTTTGCATATGAATGTATGGCGATGTAAACAGTAAATCGTGCAGCAAAACTGGCCAGGAGATACAAATCTAAGTCAAGACATTTTATCTAAATAGGAAAATATAATTTTTAACACCATTTTCCCCCATACATTCTGTCATTTCATATATTAAAGTATATAATATAAAAAGATCAAAAGCATGTGTTAGCCTGAACGTTCCACTCTAAAATCATATGAAGGGCACCTACCTGTCCAAATGGGTCAAGAAGGTCTGGCTGCTATTGAAACATTCCTGCCTGAGTCGATGAAGGAACATACGGCCAGTCGCCCCCGGAAGCCCATCGGGTTTGGCGAAGGAAGATGGGAACTCAGGAGTCTGGAAGAACTTGCACAGCTGAAAGAAAGATGTACTGTTAATAGTAGGTGAAGACACATGCATGCATTTTTTGTGCTCACTTCCAAAAACTTTTTTATATTTGCAATATGCTACAAGCATCACTGAGGCTGGAAGTCTAAGGCTTTGCACTCTTTGGTTTACACACAGGTCAGTAAAACACACATTACTGACGTAACACAAGTGGCGGTTAGTGTTCTCCTCCAAGAGTGTAGAAGCTATTCAATGATACAGGAATAGTGGCGGTTCAATAATATGTGACTGTCCTGAAGCTACATGATAGCATTGTGTGATTGGGGGAGTCCCAGCTAGCAAGCTGAGTTGGACTAAATTAGGAATAAAACTGAAATAATAATAAAAGGAAGTACTGCATGCAGTTGCAGTAGGAATGTACCATCAACTGACCTCATCAGTCTGGATTGCCCTCAAGTCCATCTCAGGCAACCGCACAAAGAAGCGTCCCATCATCCTCAAGATCTCAGTCTTCAACCAAGGCTTTCTGGGACATCCAGCATAGAATGGGTTGGCTGGAGCAATCAGAATCGGAATGAATCACCACACATACCAGGAATATTCCAGTGTTTTTCAACCGTGCCTCTATCTGGTCATCCACTTTCTGAACATACTTTTGACTGAAAATCTCAAACACTCATAGATGTTTGTCCATTATTAGTGAATCAGTGTCTTTTCTGAGTATCAATAAACTTGTCCAGATTATCATCTGGGATGACTGACTGTTTAAGCCAGATGCAGATTTTAGGTTGAAAAATTCTGGAGAATTGCACTTTACAGCACACATTTAATCTTCGGTGAAAACGTAATACACATCACTAAATCTAGAGCATGCACAAAGATGAATGTAAGAAAATAAGCATCTGTATGGCAATTAGATGCTTAAAATAATTGTAATATAAAGTAAAAACGAAAAACGCTGATGCTAATGAGAGCAAACAAGAGCTGCAGTTCAATATAAATAGGTGAGGCTAAACTGCTGAGGGTTAAATGGGATGAGCTAAACCACTGTATGCTGAATGGATGGCGCTAAACTGCTGTATCCTGAAAGGGTGTGGCTAAACTGCTGTGGGTTGTTGGGCACAGCTTTCATTTGTAAATGTGCTAATATTTCATTGACTAAAATTGAAGTCGCTAAACTGCCGCAGGCTGTTAGTTAGGCTGCTGTACTGTGAATGGGTGGAGTTAAACTGCTAAAATGCTGTAGACTGAATAGGCAGGACTAAATGGGAGGAGCTATTCTGAATGGGCGGGGTTAGACTGCTGTACTGTAAATGGGTTGAACAGCTGCATGAGAAATGGGCGGAGCGAAACTGCTGTTGGCTGAGTGGGCGGGTCTTAATTGCTGTATGCTGAATGGGCGGGGCTTAATTGCTGTAGGGAGAATGGTCGGAGTTAAACTGCCGTTGGCTGAATGGGCAGAGCTGTTATTAGTAAATATGCTAATGGTTCAGGGTTGCAAAGTCACAACCATGATGAATTCAAAGCAGGCTTTAAGCTTTAAAATGCTATAAACCAACTAACACCAGTGGAGTCTCCATCTACTTGTAGATGTCTCCATGTGCACACACACACACAGACACAAGTACAAACACACGGTCCAATGAATAGAAAGCCTCTATTCATCCTCTTCTACTTGGACTATGTCACGGAGGATGGAATATACTCATACTATTTCTTTCCTTGGCTCCCACACTCTCTTCGCCATCCTGCTTCTCATTTTTTCCTGAGTTCTTCTCCTCATTGCCCCCTTTTCCCAGTTTCACTGTGCTCGAGTCTTTGGTGACCATCTGCCCTTCGCTATAGTTTGTACTCTCCCTGTTCCCAGAATCTACCTCCTTTCCTATGCTCTCTTGTTTTTCTGGACTCTGAGTGACTGTCTCTTTTACATTTTTCTTCCCGTTCTCTTTCCCTGGAGGGCTTTCTACCTTGTTTGGATTCTTTTCAGCATTCCCAGAAATTTGTGGCGAAGTGTCATTGCTGGTGCCTGGGGCTTTGGTCTGGTTTGCTGGGGATTCTGCTGGTTTATTGGGGTTCTGCTGGTTTGCTGGGGATTCTGCTGGTTTATTGGGGTTCTGCTGGTTTGCCGGAGATTCTGCTGGTTTATTGGGGTTCTGCTGGTTTGTTGGGGATTCTGCTGGTTTATTGGAGTTCTGCTGGTTTGCTGGGGATTCTGTTGGTTTATTGGGGTTCTGCTGGTTTGCTGGGGATTCTGCTGGTTTATTGGGGTTCTGCTGGTTTGCTGGGGATTCTGTTGGTTTATTGGGGTTCTGCTGGTTTGCTGGGGATTCTGTTGGTTTATTGGGGTTCTGCTGGTTTGCCACTTTACTAGAAACTGGCAACTGCACTACTTTCTCGGCCACCTGCCCCATCCTGTCACTGCCTGCTAAACTTCGTCGTGTCCTGTTGGATGTGTTATTGTCCCCTGCCACCCCATTCATCTGGTCAGTGTCTGGATCAATAGAACAGAGAATAGAGACAGATTCAGTGTTAAAATAACCTTGACCACATGAGGACTTTGGTGGAAAACCCAGACAGGCTGCATGATCCATCGCCATCCAGTGCATTCATTGATCTTGTGACTCTTATTTTGACGAGTGTGGGTGTTATTGCTAAATCCTCGGCCGGCTGGGAACACTTACCGCTAAGCCGGCTGGAAAAAATAAGTGTTATGCTATTACTGGTTACTGGTCTGTGTATACTTAAGTTCCAATGATTAATCCCCCCTGTGTCAGTCCACCCTCATGCTTCCTTCACACTTCCCCTTGACTGTACCAGTTTTTTGTGTTTGACTTCAGTGGAGTTTTGGCCCTCAAGCTGTTTAGGGTTATGCTCCAAGAACACCCGTGTAAAGTGAAAAACCGCATTGTTGTGTTTTGGTTGGAAAAAACGCATAAAATGCCTATTTTTATAGCGTAAACCCTAAATATGCTCCCAAAACACTTTAATTCCTTTTTTAAACTAACTAGCCTTAAAGAAAATGCAGAGGTAAACCCGTACTGTACAGTTTACACTGCAGTGCTAGAATGTAAATATTGATGTTACTCCTGTATAGACTGTACTGTAATTGGTATGCGCTGTTGTTTTCTTTGGTATAAGCAGGTAAATACAGTAATAAGTGAATGTAATTTAAAGTAATAAAAATACTGGGCTTTAAAAACAATACAAAAACCACATGAACACTTGAGACGCTCCACGGGGGGGAGTCTGGACTTCAGCATCACAGGGCAGCAGCCAAACAGCAACATGGAGAAATAAATAACGTTCTTGAATCTACTTTCAAACCTCCTGCCTCTGAGTACAGTTGACTGTGACGTTTGGGCCTCGTGTGCCACGCCCCCTCATATTTGTGCTGGTTGTTTATGTTTGGGGCGGCGCTGAGCAGCGGATATTTGATTTGATTTGATTATTTTTTAAGTTGAGATTTACAGAAATATTTGAACTGTAACTGTGTTAAAGGGAACATTGCTGTTAAAAATCTCCTTGTTTGTTCAAAAAGTTTGCAAACCAAATGTTAGTGCATGTTTGTTCATATAGCAGTACTTTAACATGTAAGTGTGTGTAATACATTAATTTTGAATTCATTACTGAATGTTGCATATGACACTGCAATAGCTGAAAACCATGCGATTAATCGCAATATTTTTAAAAATGTGCAAAGTCTTGGTCGTTGTCTGGTACACAACAAGTATGTATGTGTGTGTGTTTGTGTATGTGTGTGTGTGTGTGTGTGTGTGTATCATTTATTTTTGCATAGTGTAAGAAAAACCAGTGCTTTTATAGGACAATGATACAGAGGTAATGATACATACTTCAGTTCTTCAGTACCTTGTGTTTGAGGCTTCATATGCTGAAAGGGTTAACAGTGACTTACAGGGGCTCGGGGCGTCTGTCACTGGATCAGGTGAAGCCGAAGCAGAAGCCTGCACAGGCTTTGGAGGGACGCTTGGAGTGACTTGATTTGGAAGACAGACAGGATCGATTTCCATAACCCTCTCCCTCATCCACCGACTGATCTCATCCCTCCGGTCCTCAGACAGAGAGCCAAACACCTCACTGAACAGCTTCATCCTGTTCAGGGGAGGGACAAAAAGAAAGACAGAAAAAGAAAGCCACAGATTAAGAAAGAACAAAGAAACAAAAGAGAAATAATTTTTTTATGTAAAAAATTACAGGAAAGCGATTAAAATCAATAACAAAAAAGCAAGAATAAACACAAAGAATGAAAAAGAGACAGAGAGATAGAACGAAAAGGGGGCAAATGAAGAAAGAAACAACAAAAATGGAAATATAAAAAAAGAGATAAAGAAAGGAGGGAGAAAAGGCAGAAAATAAACACAGGAGAGGGAAGATTGATGGACAGATTTAATGAGAGTAATGAGGGTAAAGGGGGAGTGGTTTAGTTATAAAAGAGTATAAATAAAATGAGACAAAGAGAGATAAACAGATGTAATAAAAGAACAGAAAAGCATTAATGGAACATTTCAGAAGAGAGAAACTGGTTCCTCACATTTCCTCCAGGTGCGCTCTCTGCAGTCTGGACGGCAGGGTCAGTGGAGAAGATGATGCCGCCTCCACGAAGGGTCTGGCTGCCCACAGCAGCGTCCGCAGCTGCTCCACACTGAGCTGAGAGCTGTTCTGTAGCACGGCTGCCCAGGAGAGAGGAGCCACAAACGCCCGCAGGAAGCAGCGGACACTCTCCTGAGGAAATCACACAATCTTCTACGTTTTAGTGGGAAATTCAGGTCGAGATGTCAAACAGAAACTACAGTGTGTGATAAATGACTGTGATGGACAGAGCAGACACACACACACACACATGCAGCACTGACCGTGGTGTTCCTCATAAACTCAATCATCTGAGGAAGATTCGTGCAGTTCCTCATCTTCTCTGTAATGTTCTTTAAACAGGGAATTAGAGCAAAGAGAAAGAAACAGGAGAGAAGAATTCTGATTGGTGCATGGAACATCTGGCCACATCTCCATAAAAAGAACTTACTAACGTGTGGGAACATGACCCTGGTGTGTGGCCATGAATGATATAGTTGAATGATACTTTAGGTTGTATCTATGACTTATTAAGGCTTGGGGACGAAACAGTTAAGCTGAGAAAGTTAAGTCGTGGCCACGACTTAGTAAAGCGTGAGAAGGAGACAAGAACACTGTGACAGTTAAGGCATGAAAACAAGTTGAGTAAGTCATGGCCACGACTTAGTAAGGCTTGGGGAAAAGAAGAGTTGTGACAGTTACGTTGTGGCCACCACTCACAATGTCATAGGAATGAGATACTTACATTTTAATAGTTAAGTTCTGGCCGGTAAGTTAAGTTTTGGGAACAAGATAATTAAGCTGAGATAATTAAGTAATGGCCATCACTTAGTAAAGCTGGGCAACAAGATAATTAAGTTAAATAAAGCTAGTTAAGTCTTAGTAAAGCTTGGGAAGGAGATAATTACATTGCAGTTGTTTAGTTGACAAGTTGTGGCCATGACTTACCAAGTCAAAGGAATGAAATAATCACAGTTTGATAGTTAAGTCCTGGCCATGACTGAGGGTTATATATATATATAGTGCATGTATTTGTGTGCAATACCATGACTGTGTCCTGTTGAAGGGGTTCACCCATGGTGGGTTTCAGCATGACATGATTTCCAAACAGGGGAGGGAGGGAGGAAAGGAGCGCAGGAAGATGAAACATAGGGTTTTCCATCCTCTCCTTTGGCATTGGAGCAGAGCTAGGAGAAAAGAGGAGAGTTCATTTTTAACCTTTTTACTGAGAAGTTATTGGTGAATAGTGGTCAGCAGTTAAAGAGAGTGTGCTATGAGCAATCAAGATGATGCAGCTGTAAATGCTCATTAGGTGTCTGGGTCAGTGTGTATTACCGCAGTTGGAGCTGTATTTTAATCTGTTCACTAAATAGTTGATGTAACAAGTGTTACTGTATCTGTAGCTGTTCTTTAACTGTTCAGGAACTCTACTTGATCTGTAAGTATTACTACAGCTGTAGCTGTACATTAGCTGTTGATTAGTACCTATATCCCCTCAGTTAGTATTATTTGAACTACACAGTCCTGGAAAAACAAAAGAGACCACTGCAAAATGTTGAACTGAACAGCTTTGCCTTAGTTTTTAAGAACTTCTGACAATATTTCTCCTCATTTCTGAATTTAAAGC
This sequence comes from Brachypetersius altus, assembly GCA_037974465.1. Lineage (NCBI taxonomy): Eukaryota > Metazoa > Chordata > Actinopteri > Characiformes > Alestidae > Brachypetersius > Brachypetersius altus. Next base: position 4,923 of record JBBPDB010032248.1, on the reverse strand, counting down.
ATCATTTTAAAGGAAATTATAAAACATCAGAATAAGAGAAATTATGCAGTGCTTACAGAACAATCTTAAACAAAACAACAAAAAATTTAATAAGATGGGATTCAGCTGATCACTAGTCAGTCCCTCATAAAGCAGGATGAGGTGTTTGTGTAGGAATTTAATAGACACTGGACTGGAATGATTTCAGACTCATAGAGAAGCTGATTTAAGAATAAACTGCAGTGCTCTCTTATTTTTTCAGAGCTGTGGTTGTTCTTCAGCTGTTCAGTAAGTAATACTGAAGCTATAACACCTGTTCAGAAACTCTGCCTGTTCAATAATTAATACTGTAGCTGTTTATTAGCTGTCCAGTAACTCTATCTGTCTGGTAAGTAATACTATAAATGCTGCTATACCTCATCTGTTCAGTAACGCTAGCTGTTAAATAAGCAATAGTGCTGCTGTTCATTAACTATCACCTGTTCCAAAAAGAGCTAGTTTAATAGCTGCTCATGAACTTGTAAGCTTTATTAACAGTTCCTTAACTCTTACCTGTTCAGTAGGTAGTTTGTCACATTGGGTGGAGAATAACCTGCAACAATGCGACTGCTCTGTTAAGGCTGTAGCAGGTTACCCAAATAAAAATCACTTTTTTTTCATATTTGCTAACAGAATTACATCAGATACATAATCTGTGAATAACAATCTCCTCTCGCTCCTCCTAGTGCTCCTAATGCCACCGAAACAACCAGACAGGTCGAGGAGATCTGCCTGTTTGATTTAGGAGTGAGCAGTGGGAAATCATGTTTGCCTACACAATAAATCATTTCTATATGGAGCATAAATTGGTCGCCCCTATTTCCCCAAGTGGTAGGCAAATGAGTCCTTGTTTGAGTATTGTTTGCATGAGAAGGCCAGCAACTAAATCCAGACAACGCTGAACTGGCCAGACTTTGTGTGACTTCTCGTTTGAGTGCACCCCAGTGTTCGGTTCTTACCATTGTTGTAGCATTTGATCATCTGTGGGGGGGAGGGGGGAGGGGTAATGGGGATAAATACACTCAGTGATGTATGAAGTACAATAGATTTTAATAATGACTATAAATATGATTATTCGGGTTTACTGGTGTAGCAAAGTCTACCCAGTAAACAGTAGCCAGTGATGAACAGTTACCAGCATTTTGGCCTTTTCCTTAAAGTCTTGAGGCAGTTGCGGAAAAGTCAGGTTGGAATCTGGAGGACTCATGACTTGTGACGTGACTGAAAAGAGAGAAAAAGTGTTTTCTTCATTCCTAGCAGTCATGGAGCAAAAGAGCTAATGATGAAAAACACACATTAAAACCTATTGAGTATGTTCTTATGCTGCCAAAGCAGCTTACACCCACTAGAGCATGGGCTCCCTAAGACCTCTGTAGATGCGCTGTGGTATGTGGCATGAAGACCTTAGCAGCAGATCCTGCAAGTCCTGTAAGTTGTGAGGTGGAGCCTCTATAGATCAGACTAGATTGTCCAGCACAGCCCACAGATCTGGACAGTTTAGAGGCCAAGTCAACACCTTGGACTATTTGTCAGGCTCCTGCAGTGTAGCAGAACACATTATCCTAACAGTGTTTAGGAGGGTGTTCTGTACCAAAGGAACATCCACATAAATGCAGGACCCAAGGTTTCCCAGCAGGACATTGTCCAGAGCATCAAACTGCTTCCATCTTCTTCTTATAATGCATCCCAAGTAGGCTTCCTTGGTTGTAGACAGGGGTTAGCATGGGCACTCTGAACGATCTGGAGCTAGGAAAACCCCATACGCTATATTTCATCTACAGGATCCAAAGTCAAAAAGTATGGAAAGCTTCAGATGTAGATATTTAACCTGTGATATGCGGTACATCAGTGACTTTCCCTGCACATTCTGATTCCAAAAAATGAAAATGACATTTGGTCCGATTTGAAACCAGCAACAAATGTGTCTTGAATGTGATTTTGATTTTAAGTTGGATTACATGTGGTTTTTAGAAGCCCTGTTACAGAGATTAGGGTGAAACATTTTCGTCTATTCCTGTCAATTTTGTAGATTTCAATCATCAAGAATAACTGGACTTCGCTTACCTGTTACCGACTGAGCCAAAAAAAAGAAGATCAAAGCTCCTCCAGTCAGAGACATTGTGGATTTCAGCCTAAATCTCCCGTCTCCTAATGACAGAACCAAGCAATGGGTGATAATGTACAGGAGACACATGCACACTTCATATGACACCACATGTCCGAACTCACTGGCCATGTTAACATACAGACGGACTTAATCGGTTTATACTGTAGGTTTATTGAGAGTAATCACACCCCGAAATACCAAAACCTCGACCCCCATCCAGTGCAGCCAATTCCTGGTAGGGATGAGGGACAATATGGACTTTTCTTGTCAGTTGTGACTGCTTTTGAATTATTTGAATTCTAATACAGCCTGATTATTGTTGGGTTATAAAGTGTAAATCTGAGCTAAGCTTCATCGCCACCTCCTGTATTTAGGTTTCCCTTCACAGTTTGTGGCCTTTAGAGTTTATGTTCCTTTGTTGCTATGATTTCCGTATCCATGCAACCTACCAATCCTGCCCCATCCAACCTATTGCCCTGGGGGCATTTGGGAGGGCTGCCTGGATACGACTGTTTGAGCAGCGTCCCACTGGAGTCCCAGTGGAGTTTTTATCCAGAAAAACAGTGTTGAGTAAGACCCCTTTACTTATAAAAAATGATAAAATGATACACAGCTTTTCTTTTGCTACTGCAGCTGGATGTGCCAGTACTGTCAAATAACCATTCCCAACTACCCATTCTGACAAGCCCTTATATATTTAGCATGGCTTTGAGGTTTTATGCTCCACAATGAGGCTGCATTCCTGTAAACCTGAGGAAATAAACTGCATGGCCTCCTGCTTATAGGTTTGTTTTTACTTTAAATTGATTTTTCGTCATATTATCAGTTGATCATTTTTCCTGTCACTGAAAGCATAGAAAAGAAAATATAATAATATATGTAGATAACACAATAAAAATGAACGAAAATCTGAAGCTAAAAATGTATGTTATTAAATAGAAAAGAAAGAGTTAAAGGAAAAAAATCAATATAAAATACATATATGTTAAGTAATAAAAAAGGAATTTTTCACAGAAAAAAGAAAACGACTGACTGACATTTAGAAGCTGCGTTTACACATTTCTTGTATTTTAGTACATCCAATATTCCAGTATATGAAGGTGCTCATCCATTTAAAGCTCTAAACATTAATAAACATATTTAAAATCTATTTCAACATATAAAACAAATTTAAAATCAATTCGAAAAAGAAACAGACGTTGGCCTGCTGGAATAGAGGTAATATACTCTGTTCTTCTAGTGCTCTTGCTGCTTTTTGAACCATTTCTAATTTGTCTGTTGTTTCTTGGGGTAATCCAGGAAAAATGCAGTAAAGTAGTCCAGTCTTAGCATCTTCTGTGTTAAGAAAGTCTATTTTTTCCTAAACTAAAGCTTTTATTTAAATATAAATATAAAAATGACAGATACTCAGAGGCGTAAAGCTATTATATTCCTCTAATTTGAACTTCCTTGCTCACATTTATGTTCTTTTTGAGGTAAATAATATTCAGTTATTCATATCTATAACAGCATAGTAAATCTGGGCATAAGTAATGCAGTGAACTGACTTGACTCAAATAAAATACATTAGATTAGTACAGTTTCAGTTGAATAACTTTAATTTCACCATTATTTACGCAATCGATTGTTCAGTGCATTTCTTTTAGTCCAAAGCATAATAAAAAGAAACTTACTGGATGTGTTGGCTGCCCTCACAGGATGCAGAGAGTGTGCTGTAGGAAGACTGCACCAGTGCAGACTGGGGGGAATGAGTGTTTGTCGTGGCTTCTCCTCTCCACCCCTCCCAGTGTTAAGTGGGCGGTTTCCTCCTCAGGTGCATCAATTACATGAGGTTGTCTGGGTGCTTGTGTAACTTCTATGGGTGACATTTGGAAGAACCACACAATGTTACAACAACTTTGAATTAAACCAGATGTTTGGCACTGTGGTGAGGGGACCAAGCAGAATATACAAACTGACCCATGTAGCCAGAGGTTGAAGGATTTGACACTTTAACATACATAAGAATTACAGATTAAATGAAGAAAGACCAAACCAGAGGAACAGAGGAGGTTATGGCTAAGATTCAGTCTAAGGGTTCAGTCACACGTGGATTTTTTTAAGAACCGAACTCATAGTTTTTTGTGGAAATCCCCACAATAAAGTGGAAAAATTTTTTTGCTAAGATGTTTTCACACAAAGGGACTAGGAAGCAACTCCACACCAGGCTTGAGCCCCCGCGCTACAAGCATGATTTCTCTGTAATGCAAGACACTTCAAACTCCACAGTACAATTGATCTCCAGGAGACCTTCCAACCCTCGTTTGTATTTTTAGCCCCAGTAGATCAGGTTTTATTCTCAGAAAACCGCTCACCCCGCCACGTGTCCCAATACTTCTTTCCCGCGACCTTCCGAGATGCATATCTTGGCGGGGAATTTGAATTAAAAGAGGCGAATACGGGTTCACCTTTACATTTTCTTTAAGGGTAATGCATTAAACTGAGATTAAAATAAAATGTAAGTGTTCTGGTAGCAGATTTGGGGGCATTTTTAGGGATTGCACTATAAAAATAGGCCTTTTTTTTATTACCAAAACACAACAAAGCGGGTTTTCACTATACGCACAAAAAGCGGTGGGTTACTGTATACCATTATGAATGAGCTTCAACCTTTCATTAAGATTGGCCATTCTCACTATCATTTTAAATGGCTGTTGGGGGTCATTGGAACTGTGGGAGATTAAAGTGAAAGTGAAAGTGATCATTCGGTCATACGTGAACACACCACTGCACACAGTGTGAACAGCACGAAATTCTTC
>JBBPDB010032237.1:0-11796 GCA_037974465.1 Brachypetersius altus | reverse complement strand
AGAGAGAGAGAGAGAGAGAGAGAGAGTTAGTTCCTGGAGAGTTGATCACAGTCTGTAGTGCTAACACACTTATTTGGAGCTGGATGAGGAGAGAAGAGAGAAATGAGGTGTGAATTACAGATCTGTAGTGTAGTTTTCAGACAGAACAAGAAGAAAATGCATTCGTGGAGGACACACTTTAATGATTCAATGAAGCTCTGAACACTGTCCATCAAAAGTTCTTTTGGCTTGAAATCTTGCAGGGAAAATCTAGTATTATTTCACCTCCCCACAAGGTTTGCATGTGATATTTACATAATTTTAAATGTACCGAAAATACTTGGTTCTTTCTACATGACCCATTTAAAACCACTTATCATCCCTTAAGAATTAAACAAGCTTGTTGATTACTCTGACTTGGTTTATGCGAATAAGATACGAAAACACTCCTTATAACATGGCAGGATAGGGCTAAACCCCTGCAGGTTAAATATGCAAACGAGTTGCTGATCATAACAGTTTCACTTTCAGATGGGCTCAATGTTTATACAGAAGGGCTGTATGGATTAGATGTTGTGCTTTAAAAAGGTTAAGTACTGACATTACAGGGAAACATACCAAGCTGCACAGTAACAATCAATTAAATCATACTGACCACCTGAAGCTGCAGACCTAGTGTATGTATGCATGATCTAGGCTCATATGCATCATCTAACCTGCGCTGGACGTTCTTGGCCTTTTAAGTGACTACTGAATTAACGTGGTTGGGTGTGTGTGTGTGTGTGTACACGGTTGTAAATTGAGGGAACCTCCTCCTCCTTCCTCCTCCTCCTGTTGCAAATGCACTGAAATGCCCTGTAGCAGCAGCAGCTTACGCCACGCTGGCTAACAGACGGCCGTTGCGCAATGTGGATTCAAACCAAAAATGATTCACCAAGCCTGCAGCATTTATAATCACTCCGACAGCCTCTCAGAGCCTCCTCTTCACTCTGTGTGTGTGCACATGTGCATGTGTGTCAGACAGAGTGAAAGAGGGGAACAGGTAAGAAGGAGGATAGACGTCAGACTGACCCCACTCTGTTTCTCACACCCTTCTCTTTCACCTTTCTTCTTTATTTCTGCTTACTGCTTAACCCTTTCCCATCCTAATTTGATCCATTTAAAGGGAGATGTAATAGGCCAACTTTGATAGGTTTATAGTGTTTCTCACCAGTCCATGCGGTTCATATATGGAAACAAAATATATGTACACATGTGCATCAGAACATAGCTTCTTTACATCCATGTGTAATTAATACAGCCATGGTTAATTCAGTGATCATCAAAAATAAAACTACGACAGTTTTTGGTACATGAACACAAATGTCATGAGCAGACTTCAGAGAAAAAAAAATGGAGAAATAAGTAGGACATTGGCCCTTTAATCCCTAGTGCTCATGTCTCGTCCCATCTCTCTCTCTCTCTCTCGCTGACTCAGGGTGCACAATTGCCAAAACAAATAATGAAACATCTAAAATGACATATAAACACTGCAAAAGCTAAACTGCAACTACAGAAGCATCAGAAGAGGAATAAACAATACAAACTACACAGTGAAATACACACAGTGGAATACTAGATAGCCTGAACTAGTTTGAAGTAAATGAGTCTCCCTCACTCGCCGTCATTCCGGCAATGGGTCATGTGACCGCCTCTGCATCAACACTCCCCACACTGGCAGTAGTAGGGCGCCCCTCCCCTACCCTTCTCCACTGCAGGGATACGAAGGCTGTCTTTATCCTCACTCACCCACACCCTCCCTTCCCCTCTCTCTCTCGCTCTCTCTCTCTCTCTCTCTCTTCTTACCAACTCGTCCCACCTCCACACCCCTCATGAGCCACAGAAGCTGTGTAAAAAAATTCATCCTCATTAAAAATTGACGTGTAGCACTAAGGCCAGAGAGGCTGTTATGTTTTGTGTGTGTATGTATATTGTATGCAGGCTCCCGGTAGACGCACTGCACCCAAGCCAGTTTGCAAGGATTAATTAACTGGAGTGTAGATCTCTGATCTCACCTCAATTCAACTCCAACATGAGGCTTTGACTCACTAGGATGGTTCAAAAATGTCCGGATTCTCTCATTTTGATTGGACTCAACACTCACTACACAACTGTCACTGGAGGACAGGCTGTTGATGTCAAGGGTGCAAATCTCAGACCTCAACAATACGACTAGGATTTCTACAGAAACAATAACTTACATTACATACATTAAATAATCAAATGCCTGTGTCCAGTGGGGTGGCAGAGCCTGACCAGGGAGACCGGAGAGAAGGAGTAAAAACAAGTGGAGAGGACGATTCTTGGAGGGCACGTCTGTGCATGGCTTCTCTGGGGATTAACTGGAGTACAGTACGGAGACAGATGGTGTGGCTCTGTCAGATTCAGCAGGGGCTGGAGGACACTCAGCCAACTGCGATGTTGATTTGGGCTTATCTGACCACATACCAATTGACAGAAGGAAAAAAACAAAACAAAATGATTTTAGGGTCATGTTTGAATGTAGTGAATGGTTTATTTTGTCTATTCTTTATCAAATGAAAGCAGGTGGCTGTGGCACACAGGAAGCGTGTCAGTGCAGGTTACAGACCGCTTACTGTCGAGGTCAGAACATTCTGCATCAATCATTTATCAGTTATCTCACAACCAGCCAGCTCAACATCACTGCTACATCTTTATCAACACTGCTCTCCCGCTCACTCGCTCTTTTCTCTTGAACCACCAAGTCTTGTATATGTCCAAGTATACCTTTGTTTTATTAGCTTGTCTGTCTAGCCTGTCACACACAAAGCTGCTGTAAAAATTCTCATGAAGAAATCATGTTTAAGCGATCCCAACAAAGTTGCATACAGTTAATCGGACGCGCTTCAACACACTACAGGAAGGATAGGTGGTGATTAGGCTTCTACAGTTTCACTGGACCATAACCAAAAAAAAAAAAAACACACGCCTGTTGTACAGACATAACTGTGAACGATTGCAGTAGCTGAATTCCCAAATTTGCTGTCTCTGAACAATAAAACTCAAAAATCTTAAGTTAAACTTGTGATTTACAAGACCTAACAACAAAGGTTTTATTCAAGCAAGACATTTAGTTAGTGTCATTGTTGTCTACAAACTGCATGCTCATACAGAGGTTAGCGGCTAATGCTGGTTAACAATCCAAATAGACTCCCTCGGAAACGTTCATGTTTTACATTTAAAATTTCACTCACAGTACCACTGTAAAACTGACACGTACAAACCGTCAGCAGTTATTCAAACACCAATCGACTCCTTTTAAAACAGCAACTACGTAACTCTCAGGCTCATCATAGTTAGCATGGCACTAATAGCTGTGCTAATCCATTGCAAAAGGGCCGAACAGCATCAAACACTGCAACAGGAAGATGTTAGATGTTGCGTTACTGTCTCAGTATCCATGGGTCACTTCAGTCGCCAATGTTCCTCCTATAAGGGAATGTGCCAGTGCCTGATTCATATATAAAAGAGTTCATTCATTGAAAAATGAAACGGAAACGGTTCTTTAAGGCAGAGGTCCCTAACCACCGGGCCACAGACCGGTATAGGTCCCTGAATCATTTAGTACCAGGCCACACAGAAAAACAGAATAAAAATATTTGATTGATTATCAGAGTCTGAAAAATCTTATATTTTGGGGTAAAAAAATACTCTCATCTCGTTCACATGATACGGTACATCAAAAATTAAGCCCACAAGCTAGCAAAAAAATGAGTAAAAAAACAAACGCATTTTGTTTTTAGTTTGTGATTGTGAAAATATTGTATTAGATGAAACTGGTCTGTGGCGCAAATAAAGTTTGGGGTCCGCTGCTTTAAGACTCTGGCCTGTGCCTTTAATATGAGGTCATGGTTCTTCAGGCTGTCCGGCACCAGCAGGATAGGGCAGCAGCTGAAAGCAACAGGACTTGAATTAACGGTCCAGCCACGATCTAGGGTCAGCTTTCACACTTTCACTTATTGTAGTGGCTGCAAACGGATCCTGAGTAACTACTGATCCAGAGGGAACACTCAGACATGGATTTTGGAAGTAGGAGATGCTGAAATTATGATCTTTTGATAAACTGTGCAACAACATGCTGTTAGCTTGTTAGCTGTCTGACAGGTCTACAGAAAGCTTGTAAACAATAAGTGTATAGCACAGTATAAACTACATCGTAGCAAATAGTTGATTGTGTAACAGCCCATTACGACATCATGTTGCGATCTTAGTTTATTGCGACAAATATGTGTCTGAAAAACAAAATATTGTGCAACAAAATCTTTGAGTGCCGTGATTAGAGATGGCAATCCAGTATTGGGCAGACATTAACAGAAAATGCTGAATCGAATACTGAAAAATAAATATATAAATAAACTCCAGTCCTGCAAGAAATCTAGCCTGAAACAGCACACACTCATACGCTATTAGCAGTGGATTCCGTCCTACGGTGTAGTAGTGTTACAGTACTTTGGCTGATTTTTTTTTTTTTATATCATGCTTAATGTCTGTATCATAAAACGAAAAATACTATCAAGCCATCTCTAATGTAATGATATACTTTCATCTACCCTTGATGGATACAGTGTATGAATAAAAAACAGACAACAAAGGGAGGGCAACAGACAGGTGAATAAATCATCTATGGCTACCTTGAACTCAAGTAACCTCAAGTGCTCAGTCATGGCCCCTCATTTGCATTCAGATTGTTCCAAGGACGCTGATAGAGGGGGCGGAGGTCGTCCGGCTGGCAGATAATGCAGCGAAAGGGAAAAATCTCGAGTTTTTGCCGTTTGTGCCTGCAGCAGAAACTTATCAGTACCATTAGCAGCATCTGACAATCACTACACTTCTCACTCTCACTCCTCTAGTCACAGTAAAAAATGTGGACTAGCAACATAGCAGCACCGCACCATCAAAAGTGATGAAAAGGGATGTACACACACACCCATTCTCAACCTAATAGCTGGAGCGCTGTCTGTCCTGGAGCGATCTCTGACTGCAGTGGTGACGAGTGTTAAGAGGAGAAGACACAAAACGAACACAGCTGGAGATCATGATCCTGCAGTAACGACAACCTGAGTGGAAGGTCACCCGGTGGTCTGCCAGTGTCATGCTTGTAAAATTAACTAAAACAAAAATAACCCCGTCAACAAAACTGCATTAGGTTGTAGCTAACCCTAGCTAGAGTAGTTAGCCTAGTTACTGTAACACTACATTTCACTTCGTAATTTCATCCTTGGCTACATGTAATTTACTGTTTGCCCCTCTGGCAAAGTGCATCATATTCATAACATACATCTTACATTTGAGCAAAAATAACTCACTGGCCTAAATAAATTTCTCTTTACGTTTCCAAAAAAGCAACATTACTGAACCAGCTGGAGCCCAGCTGGAGGTAAAGGCTACATGGGCCTTTGGGAAAGTTACCAGACTGTTTGACCTGGCTGTTGACCCAAAATCAAGCAAGACACAGTAACATTAGAGGAACAAAAGACCTCTACTATTATTAGAGACGTGCAGGAAGTAAATCCAGAGTCAGCAACAGGCTCCGTGCACATAAAAAGAACTCCCTCAGTCGTCTGAGTGCAGGAGCCTTTGTGAAAGCAGCTCTAAATGCATGCATTTAGTAGGGTCAGCTCTGGCCTGTACGCGCATGCATGAGGGATAAAGCCTTGTACTGCTTCCAAGCTCAGGCTGGCGTTATATAATGCAGTCAGCCGCCCAGAGAGCGGGGGCTGCCTGACTGCCTGCTGGACCCTCAACAGAGGGTGTGGACGAGGAGCCGGAGCCGGAGCTAACCGGCCTGGCCATGAGAGCGCCCTGCCTTCGGCCATTTTACAGAGCCAGCCGGACTGTGGAAATGCCCGAAAAAGGCAAATCAGAAGAGGGCTGAATTCCTGCATTAATAAATAGGGGTTGGCATGGGTTAGACAAACTGTGACGATTTTGCTCATTCCATGCTGCACAATGAGATTACATTTATTAATACATAGAAAAAAATCAGCAGTTCCTGGATAGTAATTCACATTATGATAATGTAGCAAACAATAACACCCAAGCAGATGTTAGTGATGGGCAATGTTTATTGTTACTGTTATAAATTAATTGGCATGACAGTGTAAATAGTTACAGTTTCATATCAAAACAGATATCAAGTTCACTTTCATTCTAGTGTCTCTCTTTTAGTGTGTAATGAAAACCGCTGTTAAAGTAAAATGGAAAGGTTTATAGAAACTCACATAAAACATTGACAATCGAAACAAATCCTGGTGTTTGAATCTACGGTACTGGACTTCTCTCAGTACTTAAAGATCACATTAAAAAGGCCCAATTATGCACTGCAATACATTTTCTATTAATTTCCTGTTCAGTTTTTCCACAGCATTTTAAAATGTGCCACTAGTCTTTTTGTCCATTTCAACTTTATAAAGAAGTTCAACTTTATAATTCAAATCGATTCCTCAATTTACCACAAATTCTGTATTAATGAGAAGATTGATGTTGTTCTAGAGCGGTTGAACATAACAGGAAAATCTTATACCTGTAACAAAGCTGAAACGCATTTAATTTAAAGCTAGTGCAACAACTGTTCACAAAAGCCACAAATCTGGACTCCTAGAGTAAACAAAGACTGCCTAAGGGCATTTCATCTGCAAAAAAAGAAGCGAATGCATCCAACACAGCAGCAGAAATCCTCATTTCTTTATTTCAGTTAAATTAACTGGGGACACACACGAAATGGGAGAGAGGCAGTGTTCTGGGTAGTCTTGATCTCAAAAAACACAACAAAATGTGCAGGCACTATGAAATGTAAGATCTGGTTGCTATGCAACTAAGAGCACACATGCCGTTCAGTTACTCACAGACATGCACTCTCACGCTCCTTTCTTCTCTCACTCGCTCACTTCTTTTCCTTCTCACGCAACGCCAATATTACCAAGAAGGTGCTGTTTGTCTGTTCCAGTACTGGGGTCATAGGTTGACACTGACTGAGCCTGTTAAGCAGTACTGACAGATAACAATGAAGTTCACAACAGATAAAATCTAAATAAAAGAGAAATGTTTATATTCACACCCACCCACCCACCACCCACCCACCAAAATGTGCAGAAAATGTACGAAAAATGTATGAATCTGGTTGCAAATGAAACTAAAAGCACATGTCCTGCTTATTTTCGATCTAGTTTGTTAATGTATTGTTTATTTTTGTCTTATGATTACTGAAGAGAGACTATACAGTAACCCCACACATAAAAGTTAAGACCTTTAACTTTTACGCGGATACTTTTGTCCCACGACGTTCCGAGTTGCATATCTCGGCGGGGAAAGCACTCAAACACTTCAAACTGTTTTTTTCAACTGTAAATTAGGGTTTACGCTATAAAAATAGGCTTTTTTTTTTTTTTAACCAAAACACAACGTGTTTTTTCAGTATGCACGGGTGCTCTTGGAACCTAATCCCCACCCGCAAAACTGAATACTGTGAACACAAGAGCTAAAGGGGATCCAAACAAAGAAAAGAGAGATAACCAGTAAGGTAAGCCTGTACACCACCAATTACCATCACGGGAACAGCAGTTTGAAATGATGACACACTTGCCTCAAATTGAATCCTGTAATCTTACTGAGTTTCTGACACTGTATTATTTACTGTCATCTATAAACGTAAGCAAAAGTACAGATAAAATGAATTCTTCAAGAACACTGCTTTTATTGATTTCACTCATGTGACATAGCTGATAAAGATCAGGCCTCAGTGTAAAATGTCATTACAATAAACACATAAAGGCTTATAATAGAGGGTCGTCTGCCCGTTTACGCCCACGCCTTAGTAATTAAATCTGACCTTAAAGCAAGAAGCAGCTTATCAAACAGTGAGCACAGATTTTACTGTTAATTTCATTTTAAGTGTGAGCTCAGTCTCATTACTAGGTTCTGATGTTTTCCTGATTATATCCTAAAGCTTATTTGAGTACTCATATGGAAAACAATGCCAACTGGCTGGAAGAACAAAAAAAAAAATCACAGAGGTGACGGATGGAAGCCAGGTACTGCTAAAGTGGTTAATAATAACATACATACATACATACATACATACATACATACATACATACAGTATACATAATCAGCACACACACACAAAATGACTACAGCTGTAAAAGGCTCAAGAGTATTACTACTCTGGGAAAATAAATTCAAAAGTTTGTTTTTTAATCATATAACTAATCACAAGGAATTGAAGTTAAACTCTAGACAGAGCCTGCATGGCCTTCAGGTACATCTTTTATCATGACAAATAAAAACAATTAGGCCCGTGTCTGATCAAACAACGGAACTATACTAGGCTTGAAGCATCTGCTGCATGAAAAAGTCAGGCGTACAGAAAGACACCAAAAGCTGCTGTAATCAAAGGAGGCCCATTTTGTAGTTGTAATATCACTGTAATATCTGTCCTCTGATGAAGGAACACATTATGCTTCTGTGCCATGTATGAACAGTCTTGTTAGAACTCAGCAACTATGGCTTCGAGAAATACACTGAGGTTGAACCTCTGCTCTTATGGGATTATTTTTCCTCAGAGCGCACATCACAAAAAAAGAAATGTGGATCTCACACATATGGGAATAGAACCAAATAAACACATAACAAAATGAATTTGAAAGTGTGTGTGTGTGTGTGTGTGTGTGTGTGTGTGTGTGTGTGTGTGTGTGTACAATCCAGACACTTCCTTTGTATGAGTACTAGCTCTGCATAATATATAGATCATTAATAATCATTGTAATATTGACTTTTGCAATACTGACAGCATACAAGGCCGTGATATGCAAAGCCTGTCCGTATCCAGCTCTAGTACAATATATACACTCATCCGCATCAAGCCAGTACTCTGATACATGCAAGAATGCCAGCAAATACAAAAAAAAAAAAAGACAACCGTTGATTTACCTTCATGTCATTTCTAACATGCAATCAGACAACTTAATTTCATATCGCCAATCTGTTCAATATTTTTTTCTGCATAAGTAATGTGAGTTGGCCAAGTGTGAAGTATTACATGCTGTGTAAATGTCTGTGCATGTGTTGGGCCTACCCACCTGCCTAAGTGTTTCATATCAGTGCTTTCACTTATTCGAAAACTGACTGAAGAAAAAAAAAGTAACATTACAGGCTTTCCGTTGAATCTTATACCGCTGAATAATTTCCCTTAATAAAAACAACGCAAGCCAAACTTTAGTCATGGATTCACCGCTGTATTTATAACATACGGCAAGTCACTTTGCAAACACAGTGTGCAATAATATAATATAATATAGTGTTTTGTCCAAACTGTGCAGCTCTAGTGTGTATTGCTGCTGCTGCTGGAGGAAAATCTGCCCGTCACTAAAGGCAGCAGGACTACCCTGACTGGCTGGGCTTGGGACGCCGCAGTCCAATCATGGAGGACCCAGACACCACTAACACACATACACAATCCTCGCTTTCCCAGCATGGCTGAATCTGCCTTTCAAATCACTGGAGCAGAGCGAGAGAGAGAGCGAGAGAGAGAGAGAGAGAGAGAGAGAGAGAGAGAGAGAGAGAGCGAGAGAGAGGGAGAGAGAGAGAGAGAGAGAGAGAGAGAGAGAGAGAGAGAGAGAGAGAGAGAGAGAGCGAGAGGGAGAGAGAGAGGGAGAGAGAGAGAGAGAGAAAGAGCGAGAGAAAGAGAGAGAAAGAGAAAGAGAGAGAGAGAGGGAGAGAGAGAGAGAGAGAGCGAGCGAGAGAGAGCGAGCGAGAGAGAGAGAGATGAAGAGAGGGGGAGTGAGAGAGAGAGAGCGAGCGCAAGAGCGAGAATGAAAGAGAGAGCAAGCGAGTGAGAGAGAGAATATTCACTTTCCTTTCTTTTCATCAGATTAGTGTAAAGGAAAGCTTCTTTTACAGCGCCGGCTGTAAGGACATGAGGTGTTCTCTCATCTTACAGGCATCATCCCTCTGGCGAGGGGAGTAAAAGGCACAGTGGCAGTGATGATGAAATGAGATGTTAATGTCACTCTGTGCGATCTACAAGACACTGTGGAGGGGGCTGGGGTGGGTGTTGTCTTGATGTCTTTGTTTATGTTGTATAAAAAAAAAAAAGGCGAAGAAGAAACACCTGTATGCAGAGTGGCCGCATGTGAGGTTGTGAACATCACAGGATCCTCATTTTCCCCGCCTGTCACGAGTTGTCAGTGCTTCAACACATCTGTCTCACGCATGCACACTTGCAAACACACCAGATCGTAGTATATGTGACTCTGTGCCCAGAGGAAGGGACAGAAGGGAGGAAAAAAATAACACTAACACCACACTACCTTTTTTTGACTGCGCGTTTTCACCTTGTTCTGTACTGATTAAAAGAGCTGCACAGTATCATTACCAAACTGGCTTCTGAAATCACAAAAGGCTGCAAGATAGAAATAGTCAAGGTATTCATGTAATCCAAAAACCATTTTGCTCCAGATAATACAGATCATTTATTAATCCTACCATCACTCTATCATAGAGATACCAAAGAGAACATACATTTATAACGAAATTGTTTTTAAAATAAAGAAAAACAGAAGGAAACTTAAGGCAACAGATCTACTGCACACTGGACGCATCAGATGGACTGCACCAGAGACAGTAACACCATGCAGCATTTTACTATTACTGTGCTACATTAAACTCAAACCACAAATCTACAAATCAACATCATGGATGAAATTCCATACAATGATTGGATTGCTGAACACCGCAATAGCAACAAGCCTTACAGTAGATTTACACACACTCAAATACTTGTTGTAATATGGTTAAAGACTGGACTGTATTACTTTAAACACATTTGTTGTATTATCTGAATGTGTTAGTCCATCGAAGCTCCCACAGAACACTTGAGGTTTGACCACTCCTCACAGCACACAGTAAAACACTTGTGATTGGTTGTTCATTTACATATCTCAGCGATTACAAACAATGAGTGCATTCCATTCGGCAATGGTACATGGCTGCTAACTTGAAAAAACGGATGGGATTTAAAGAGAAGACGGCTCCAAAAACAAAAACACCAAAAAGAGCAGCAGTGGAGTGAAAAAAAATCAGGACATGTGGCAGCAGCAAAACAAAAGGCAGGGCGGTGCGAAAGACTGTTAAGGCAGTATGTTTGCCAGCCACAAATATGAATGCATAGTTTAAACTTCAGTACAAATTTTTTTATTTGAGGTAAAAAAAAAAAAATAAATAATAAAAAAAAACAGGAAATGTTTACACTATACAAACTGCATGCAATACCACACAATCATGACCGCAAAGCTACAAGAGAGAAACTGGTATAAAAATAAAATCCAGGCAAAAAATGTTGCCCTGCGAAATCTTCATTAGTATAAAACTGCTGATGCTAATATCGGGACCCTGACTCTAACACACACACACACGCGCGCACACGCGCACGCACCTCAAATTATCTTCAGTCAGTGCTCCTTTCTTACAAATTCCCAAAAGACAACACTTCCTCTCAGTCTAAACGACCCAGCACAACAAAAACAGCAGCAGAGAAACAGCCAGGCCTGAGCAGAGCGCATTAAGGAAATAGAGATGAGAGAGCGTAGTGCCATGACCTGAGGCACCATCTGTTAGAGAGAGAGAGAGAAAGAGAGACAGAGAGTGAGACAGAGTGACAGAGAGAGAGAGAGAGAGAGAGAGACAGAGACAGAGCGACAGAGAGAGAGAGAGAGAGAGAGAGACAGAGAGTGAGACAGAGCGACAGAGAGAGAGAGAGAC